>CABFOW010006147.1:19054-34853 GCA_902141385.1 Timema californicum
AGGTGTATTAAATTGAGTACTATGGTATGTAATGTTTGCCTTGTAAAATTATTAAATTTAATTTTTAAGGTGTTTTAATCTTACATAAATAGCTAAATAAGTGTACTGAGTTTATTAATTGAGGTGTATTAATTTGAGTACTATGGTATGTAATGTTTGCCTTGTAAAATTATTAAATTTAATTTTTAAGGTGTTTTAATCTTACATAAATAGCTAATATATATATTACTATAAAGCAACATGGCTGACTCACTCACTGACATTAATGTTTACCCACTTTCAGATGAGCTAGAAACTTGAAATTTGGCAAACTTATGGCTTCTAGCCTGCAACCGACGGGAAGATTCCAAAAAGTAAAATTCAACCCCCGAAAAAAAATTCAAAATATGTAGCAACTTTAAAGTCGGTGTGGACCTTTTTTTGGAGGTCTGTGGCTAAACAGTAAGACCTATCAAAAAACGGCTTTGGAATTACATTAGCTTGCATCCACTTGCAAATAAAACCAACTGGGGGTTTGGAGGTGGATCCCCCAACGAGCAAAGCGAGTCTTGTGTATGGAGCCGCAAGATCGTGTCAAACCCCTTCCAAACATGAAATGCAACACGATGTTCACAACTGTCTTAGGAGTAGTTGCCTTTTCTATGTCACGGGTATATGTGAGACAAACTGAAACCCGCTCAGGTGGCCGCATGGTCTAAGGTGCTACTCTTGCAATAAACTAGATCGCCGATGACGGGGAGATCGGGGTTCGAGCTTGGTCAGGAGTACTGAGGGTGGTTTTTCCAAGAGGGTTTTCCACTTTCCCTCCACACAAATGCAAGGTATACACCCTATAAATATAATTTCTCTAATCCCAAAAACCATTAGCATAATCAGTACATAAGCGTATAACCTAAACGGGTAGTAAGACGGGGTGCTAAACAAAATATTGATTTTAATATAATATTTTGTGTTGTTGTGTAATATAAGTTATGCAAATAAATTCAATGACCAAAAGGTGTGGTCTCGTACGCGACTTGGTCGTAGGGTTTATAACTACTTTTATTTAAGGGTCCTAAATGATATAGCACTGAGATGCGTTGCAGACGTTAGAAATCTCGCATTAATTAAGAAGGGGTTTGATATTTTTTAATATAGCTTTGAACAAAAATGTGAAAATTATCTGCAAGTATCTTATCAGTTAAAAAGTTTAAATTAGGAGTTTAAAATTTAAAAAATTCAAAGATGCCTTACGCAAAAATGTTTAGAAACCTATATCTAGCCTTCCTCTATCAAATAAATTATGTCACAACAGAACATTTTAAGGTAATGTGGGATTGTTTTATGGCTGTAAGCTATCACAGCTTTTTTTAAAACCTAAAATCCAAACTTTTTATCTGGTCAGAAATTCCACCTATATTTTGTTGACAACAATATTTAAAAAACACATTAATAAATAATCTGGGACTTATGAACTTATGCAACACTTCTCATTGTTCTACCACTGCTTATCTAAACAAGGAACTAAATAATATTTCAGTAAAATTTTTATATTTTTATTACACAGTAGTTTGTTCTCCGCGCCGTACTTTCCGTCTCTTATTCGAATGTCTACACAAGTAGAGTAGGAACGAAGAATACAAAATTTATAGAGTTAATTTTTTTCTGAATTTGAATGGAGGGAGGGAGAAAAACAATTTGCTTAAAATAATCCAAGTATACACCCGGTTGAGTTTCAAATTTTGACCTCCGGCTACCGACCAACCAGACCAGATAATACTGATCGTACCCCCACTATTGTGTAGTATGTGACGTAATGTTTTAGGTTAAGTAGTATAAAAATCGTTGTATAGCCAAGTATGTGTTTAAAGAATGTGCATTCGAATTCACCGATAAATAAAAGTGTATTCTTGCAAAGAAGCCCTGGGGTATTTTACTTTGTTCATTTATCTTCAAGCTCGCGTCGTACAAAGCATAGTTCGTTCCCTCTCAAGTTCCTGTTCTCCTGGTGAGCGCTCGATATACGTGCTCTTGACAGCTGGAGAGAACGCCGGTCTAGACTCAGGAAACTACATCTTAGAGTGTGGAATGTCATGGGCTCATCGAGAACACTGCGTCACCCGAGAATGCAAGTGTTCTATCTCCAAAAGTTTTAAATTTGAGATATTTGGTGTTTACCTTTATTTAGAACGCATATGATTCACCTGTGGTGAAATTGAGACTACTATATAATTACTTAAGAAAATACAAACTAGAGTTGTCTTCTAGTAACATTGGTCTTATACACAAAAGTGAATAATTGGACATAGAACACTTTCGTTCTCGGGTGACGAGTGGTCTAGTACCCACTCAAAGACATTACTCTAGTAAATAACTACTTCTTACGAAATGACAGCATTAAAATAAATATGTGTTATTGAGTTGTATCCACATGCCTTCGAGTCAAACTTTTGATTATTTTCTGAGAAACTAGGACTTTAAAAAACATTATCTGCTTCGCCTTCTTGCTAATTTCCAAAGTATAGTCGGAGCGTCATAACAATAAAATAATTTAAAATTTAATCCTAACTGAAGTGTAATCGTAGCATCATAAAAATAACCGTGATTATAGTTGTATTGCAAATAAAAATAATTTTGTCTAAAGTATAGTCGTAGTGTCATAATAAGAACCATAATTTATAGTCAGAGCGTCATAAGAAAAACCGTGATGTATATTCGTAGTTCCATAAGAATAACCTTGTCTGATCTATAGTCGTAGTGCCATAAGAATATCCTTGTCTGATATATAGTCGTAGTGCCATAAGAATAACCTTGTCTGATCTATAGTCGTAGTGCCATAAGAATATCCTTGTCTGATATATAGTCGTAGTGCCATACGAATAACCTTGTCTGATATATAGTCGTAGTGCCATAAGAATATCCTTGTCTGATATATAGTCGTAGTGCCATACGAATAACCTTGTTTGATCTATAGTCGTAGTGCCATACGAATAACCTTGTCTGATCTATAGTCGTAGTGCCATAAGAATATCCTTGTCTGATATATAGTCGTAGTGTCATAAGAATAACCTTGTTTGATCTATAGTCGTAGTGCCATACGAATAACCTTGTCTGATCTATAGTCGTAGTGCCATAAGAATATCCTTGTCTGATATATAGTCGTAGTGTCATACGAATAACCTTGTCTGATATATAGTCGTAGTGCCATAAGAATATCCTTGTCTGATCTATAGTCGGGGGTGTCATAAAAGTAATCTTATTGTACTATTATAGTAGGGTCGTTTAAAAAATAACCTTTTACACTTTAAAGTCGTGAGTGTCATACGACACCCTATTTAATGTATAGTTGGAGCGTTAAAATAATAACCTTCTATGAAAGTTCGAAAAGTGACCATATTATCTTTAATATATCAATGTGCCAAGCCATGTTTATGCAACTTTCCCTTTTAAAAAATAGTGTCATTCTTACTAGCTTTAGACCTATATCAATGTCGACTAGCTTAAATTTCAAAATGTCCTTTCTGGGGGATCTGACTCAACTTGCTGACGTGATAGCTTTTTGCTTAAAGCAGGCCACTCAGCTAAAATGGTAGCATTGTACAGACCTGTGACGTCATTATCCATCATACTTCTCTCTCTTTTTTTTACCTCAAACCCCAAAAGGCATGTTACCATACACAGCATTTATCATTTTTTTTTCTCTCGCTCTTTTTTGAGTTATGACAATCTTGTTTGCATATGCTGCTCTTTGGGAATGTGATAATTTGTCACTCTTACTTCTGAAAAGAAAGGAGAAGAAATGATAAGTTGGTGTCGTGCATAAAGAAACCAACAACCAGTTCTTAACGTTAGCGTTTTTTTCACTATAGTATGTACCTAAATCACTTGGCTGATTGGTTTATTCGTGACTTACACGGTTACTGGATCTATAGGTTATTAAAGCGATTTTTTAACTTGGTATCACGTAAAATAATCTTATCAAAACTAGAATAATCAAGTTATTAACATAAGTGATAAATAAGTATTTGAAAATACACATTTTAACTTTTTTTTTCTCTTTGTTTTTCAGGTGAGCTCTTGCCAGAAATAACAGCGCAAATTATTCACTTTAAGTGCAAGGATAATCCTGATGGTGAGCTGAATTTTATAATAATACTAGCTGACCCGGCAAACGTAATTTTTAAGTAATTTCTAGTTATTAATAAAATAGGAATGATTAATAGTTAATATGAGAGTTACACTGAGATAGCAAAATAATAATTGTCAACGTTACTACTACACTTGATGCATAAACAATAATGATGGCCGACAACTGTGTAGGGAGTGAGAGAAGTCTTATTGTGTGAGAGAAACAGGAGACCGGCTTCGTTCTCATCCCTACTCCGTGCTGTTTACTGGGTCAGAAGTGACACCTGTAGACAACTGGCGGGGATAACTAATTAAATGACGATTGATCAGTTATCGACCGGGGATGAAAAATGATTAAATTACTAAAATGGCTATTAAAAAATAGGGGTTGGTGATAAAAGGGTAAAAATTTAGGGTTGTATGTATTTTTAATGCGACATAATAAAAAAATAAAGATATTAAAAAAATGTCTAAAAATGATAGAAAAATGTTAAGGGTGGACAACCCTTATCACTAAGGGGTATGAAAAATAGATGTTGGCCGATTCTCAGACCTACTCAATATGCTCACAAAATTTCATGAGAATCGGTCAAGCCGTTTCGGAGGAGTACGGGAACGAACATTGTGACACGAGAATTTTATATATAAGATGATTTTATCTAAACACTCGCTTTTCTCGTTGGGAAACCCTCAGTGAGCTTTCTTTGCAACTGGATGTAAACTTATGTAATTCCAAAACAGTTTTTTGATTGGATTTAGTAACAAATACATCAGGGTGGCCCTAAGAAGGAGTTGTAAAAGTTTTACTATTTTTCTTAAAAAACAAAACTAATATCCCGAACCTATTAAAAAAACTATTATCTTTTTATTAATATCATTTAATATATCTAGAAAAATACACATATTGTTTTTGTGCACTTTGAAATTAAAAAAATATCCACTTCAATAGCCGAATTGTCTAAGGCGTCACCCTAGCGTTGGACTGACCTGCTGAGGACGGTGATATTGGTGTTCAAATCCCGGGTGGAGGCGTTCTTAAGGTGGGCTTTTATCTATGTTTTCGTATTCTCTAATCCTATAGCTACGCTACTGCAGGTGCACTTTTCCCTAACTCACCCTCACCCCTTAGCTATACGCAGTTAATAAAGACGGTGTGAAACTTTATCCTTTTGAAAATATCTTACGTAATATAAATTTTCTATTTTTAATTATCGTCTTCCATTAGATTCTCGATCCATAAAAGTCAAGTGAAACATTTTTATATTTTAAATGTGATTCTTTTCTCTATATAAGCATATCTCCTGTGCTTAGCCATTATTGCGTTAATTAGTACTGGTTTCGAATTTACAGTCTTATTACTTATATCCTCACTTTTGGTGCAGTATGATTAAGTGAGCATGTCTTTCGGAGCGAAGTTTCAGGTCAAGTACCGCCACTAATATTGTCCCGTCAACCATCACATTAGATTATCCCTTCACCTTAGCGGTATAAAATTAAAAAAACCTTCCACCTCGCTTACCCTGGTGAAACCCCGCTTTGACGTATAGTAAATTAGTAACGACGTCCCTTCTGCATGTTTGCCCGCAAATTGTTGTCCCCAGCGACACAATGGCACTTGTGACCAGTCTCTCCTGCTTCCCCTCCCCCTTCCCTTCTCAACTATCCATCGTTAGAACAAAGGGGGAGCCCCTTACTACCTCCTGCCGTGCGCTACAAAGATACTCTCCTCTGTATGACGATAATAACGTCCTTTATAGAAGAATCAACACTCGGGTATGGAGGGTGTATCAACATTAAAGTTGCAACGTTTATCTGGCGCGGTTTCCGTCCCTTTTTGAATAAGTGCTTTGATATACATATCATCTCATCCTTATAAGTTCCTATATAAACTGCGTTCCTCCCCAATTCTCCCTTGTATAAATAATAATGAATTAAGTAAAATACTATAGCAAATTAAACATATTAATTAAAACAATTTTCTTATCATTTCAAACATTTATTTCAACAGACAACATTTTTCAATTTGAGTGGTCCAATACCCCCCCCCTCCCTTCCCACCCTCCAAAAAAAATATTTCAATATCATGGTGAAGAAACGATTCTCTGTCTCATTTATATAATTTTTTGATGTTTAATAATTCTTCGTCAAGATCTGCTTTTATTAACGTCAATTTATTGGTGAAAAAAATCACATCCAAACGAACCATTTTTTTATATTTTTTTCATTTAAAATTTTTAAACTATACACTATTTATTTCGAATTATGTTTTAACTACGTAGTTATGACAGGTAGTTAGACTTACGAAGGTTACGTTAAAATAAAATTGAAACATTTTTAAAAATCAATTTAATACGTGATGCGATCTACACAGGAGCTTACGGTCATAAAATCTTCGGGACGGAATTTACGTCAACCCATCTGGCGGATGGTAGAAAAAAAGGAACATATCGTAGTTCGACACCGTAACTGTTTCGGTAGCTTAGCTGCCTACCTAGCTAGCTAAGGCTACCGAACTAGATTCCCGGAATGGTCTAAAAATTTATCGTTGGTGAAATGTGCGTTTCCCCTTTTACAATGACAAATTAACTGCTGGGAGCTGTGTCTTCTCCAGATGTAAGTTAGTTTATAAGTCGCGTGCTTATATAATCAGTCGGTTCATAAAGTGCATCTTAGATACAATTGTACCCCGCTCTCAGAATATACTAGATTCCAGACCGCTATCGTAAAGCGTATTATTGCCTTTTTTTTCTATTTTCGATGCATGTTCTGTACTGCAATCGTCTTATATGTGCATAACTGACATAAATCAACCATTTATAACTAAAATAAATATTATACTCATGTAGTCTTTCCATAATATATTCATAAATAAAGTAAGTACATAAAATATGTATCTCCAGCATCATGGTATCAGTGAAACATCTATCGGATATTCGGGGTGTAGTCACAATTTAAAACCGTCGCATGAGCTAAGCGATGGAAAGCGATTCGTCTCCTATTTATCGTCGTGTATCAAATTAAAATAAATGGTACGGTGTACCTCGCAAACTTTACTTTTCCTTTATCTTAAAATAGAGTTATTTACTAAAAACTCGTAATATTTGTAATACGAAATAATTTACAATACTATCGCAGAAACACTCCACCAAAGGAATAATATACAATGTTACATAAACATTGAGAAAAGAGGAACATCTCTGTCCACCAAAGCGCATAACATTCAATTTCACATTATATAATAGTATATATATATAATTGCTTATAACCCATAAACTATTGGTTTTTATAAAAGTATAAACAATTTTATTTTTATTTTTAATTGTATTTTTACAATAATAAGTTATTTCAAATCTCAAATAGTTGCAAATATATAATGATTTGAAATTTCTGCTTATATAAAGTATCCTTAATGAAATTTTCATGAGAAAACGAGAATTTCAACTTTATTTATAATATTAAACAGTGCCTAGATACAAGATTTAATCAAAATCATTACAGCAGATTTTGAGAAAATCAATTTTATCTATTTTGGCCTTCAGTAAGCTACCCTAATTCCATAAACTCCTCAGGGGAACTCTATGACCACCCCGAGACACAGACAGACAGACAGATGACATCGCAAAAAATCACGTTCTCTGTTTCAGGGGTTCCATGATACGTCGACATTTATCAAACTATCGAGGTTTTTTTATTAACGATCACAATACTTCTCTCTCCGAGGGGTCCAAATAAATAAAAATATCGCTTTTGTCTTTTTTTCAGCCTGAGCCGTGGAGGAACCAATAACCACTAAATATAATTTTTGTCCCCCCACGGAAAATGTTTAACGCCCATTTCACAACTGTATAGCGATTGCATTTGACTAAAATAGCAATCTTCTTATGTTTCTACACAACCGACAGATATAGTGTTTCATATTTTAATTATTTTTTTCATTTATTTAACGTGCACTTTCTGAACCGAACTGATTATATCAGCACATTACTTATAAATCAACTAAAATCTAAAACAGACACAACATCCAGACCCCGGACGTTAATTAATCACAATGAAAGAGCACGTAAAGTCATGTGATCGGCAACTGTTGATTTTGACAGATAATACCAACACCTAAAATACCTGCTTCGTTGGCCATATGGTCTAACGCGCTACTCTCACATTAGGCTTGACCGCCAATGACGGGGAGATCGGGGTTCGAATCTCGATTGGGTGTACTGAGGGTGTTTTTTCCAAAATGGGATTTCGCTTTCCCTCCACGCAAATTCGGATACACTTCCTCTAAATATAGCCTTCCTAATCCCTGAAACCATTAGCGTAATTAGTAGATAGGCGTATAACCCAAACGGATAGTAAGAAGTGGTGCTACAAAAATGCTAATAATATGATAAAATAATATCAATGTTGATCGCAAAAAAAAGTTTTCGAAATTTTTCTTCGTACTTTACAAACATCACTAAAGCTACTTTCATGTGTTCCAAAGTCAAATAACGTGTTTTCCAAGCAGGGTCTAAGCAAGAACTATATTGACTACAACTTTAGAACTATCCGTATCGGTGGCGCGTGGACTAAGGCGTCAATCTCGTCTAGTCTATCTCGCTGATGACGGAGAGGCTAGTGTTTGAATCCTGGTCGGGTGTATTAAGGTATGTTTTTTCTTAATGGTTTCCCTTCTTTTCCGACACGTGATTTCGAGTTTATTTTCTCTGAAAGAGCTCTCTAGGATAGGCCTACATATGCGAATATCTCAGATGGGTGAGCATAATTTTTTTCTTGCTATGAAATAGTTTTTATCTCGATGCCGATAAAAAGTTACTCTTCCAGATTCCAACATATTGAAAAGGAATTATTTAACAGTTTAAAAGGACTCTATAACGGAATATTTGACTAGCTTCGTTAAAGCCTTGGCACCAGCCGGCTACTTAATACTTCATCGTATCCGAGTTTGGCCGAAAAAAAGTTTAAATTGATTCGTTTATACAATATTCCGTTTGTCTTTATGTTTATTTTGAACACTCTATGCGACGTTTTAAAAATACACTTTGCTTGTGTGGTTTTTATAATAGGTATTCATTTTTTTTCTTTAAGTAATTTTATTTTCCTCCGCACTACCATTTTCCAATAACGCGGTCGTTTAATTATCGATATCGAACCAGAATGTAATATCTGTTAATAATTCCGTCGGTCCTCCCCCGGCCTCCTTCTCCACCCACCCCACAAATACTCATTACCGGTTAAAACCATCTCTTTAATCTACTCGCACTTAGTTTCTAAGTGCTTCGTAATGTAAAATGTGTAGAATCACTGGTGAATATAATTGTTTTAATTAGTATACATGAACACAAAAAAATCTTCTTAAATGTGAGTATCAGTGTGCTTTTAATCAATAATACTTTGAACGTTTTAAATATGCTCACGGGCTGTATCTACAAATAAAACTAATTAAGTCGCGACGTATCTGAAATAGGAAAAAAATAATTACGTGTTTTTTATATGTATACATGAAAGGTGTACGTGAGTTGAACTTTCTCTGCGCATAATTTAATATATTTTATCCCTTTTATATACGTGCTGGTAAGAATTTACTTTGATTTGGAATACGTGTCTTGAAAATTATCTCCTCTAGTCGTGGAGTGAAATTTAAAATAAATCATTTAATCACAACATTTCAATGAAATAAAGGAATTAAACATAAATTGTAATGTGACACAAAATGTTAAAATTTGTGTTTGTTTTTTTAATATTCCATGTAAATCATATTTATATGGTACGGTTATTAGCTCCTGATATTCTATACGAATTTCTAAAGTCCAATTTTTATATAAATGGCCTTTAATAATATGCAACTCTATTTATTTTCGGGCATAATTAGTATAATTTTATAGGTATTGGATCATATCTATCAAAAGTAACAGATGAAGTAAGATCACATGATTTGACATATGGACACATGAAAGTAGATATTTTTTATAATATTTATTTGAAGTATTTAACTTGCACTTTCTGAACCAACTGATTTTATCAGCACACGACTTACAATATAACTTAAATCTAGAACAGACACAACACCCAGCCTCGTAAGTTTATTTTTTTTAGCACCTCGTCTTACTACCTTTTCGGGTTTTACGCTAATGACTTTATGAATGAGAAAGGTTATATTTATAATAAATGTACGTGCATTTGCATGGAGGAAGGATTGTAACTAATTTTGGAGAAAAAACCTCACTACATCCGACCGAGAGTGGAACTTCGATATCCCCGTCATCGGCAGTCTAGTTTACTATGATAGTAGCGCCTTAGACCATGCGGCCACTGAAGTGAGTCTCGGTCGTTAATTATTCACTATGAAAGACAAATATTTTGACCATGCCAGGAATCGAACCTGGGACCCTTAGCTTAGTTGATATAAATGAGCTAAATTGTCGGACTAAAGTAGAACCAGTATTTCCTACCTACTCTGCTTTATCTCGTCTAGCTCAACATCAGACGAAACAGTACCACATATAAACCAAACCTACCCCATCAAAGATGTCATGGAGAGCTAGGGCCATCAACAGTCCCTCCCAGAAGTCGGTTACGTAATGGTCATAATGTCAGCAACATCAAGGTGCACAGCCTTTCATAAAGGAGCTGCAGTTATTCTACGGAATTATCGCGTGGCGGAGAAGCTCGGTGCAACAACCGCACATCTCAATGGATCAAACAGAAGCTAGATAAAATTGCACGTGAGAGCTGTAAAAATATACCGTTTATAATTAAAATTATAGATTACTGTTTTACTTCTTAATATAAAAAAGGCAATCATAAAAATATTGAACTTCATAATGAATTATGATGATTATGATGAATATTTATGTTTTATGTGACCCCGAACCCCAAAAAAGTATATTTTTACAATAATCTGTCTGTTACTGGCCACATAACTTAAACGGGTTAGTGGATTTTGCTCAAATTTGATATTTAGATTTTATAGGGATATACCTCGGAACTTTTTTTTTACCCTGGCCATCAAATTAGTGAGTGATTTCTTTTTAATTCTACATCTTTCGAAAAGGGTTATAACTATTTTGTTTAAAATATTCATCTAGAATTTGTTTTACATGACAAAAAACACCGAATGCTGATTTTTGAGGTAAAACTTATTTATAGGTGATTTGCTGATGATTAATATTTATTCTAACTATTCTAAAAATGGCTCTAATAGTTTGTTTTTAAATGGATATTTGAGAGCAGCTGTTGATCTCCCAAATAACACTTTTTTCTATTTTGGGGATATTAGTTCACTGAAGAGTGTTTATTTTTATTTTTGAATATTTAAAAAAATATCTATGTCAATTTTATTCAAATTGTTTTTTTTCTTAGTTCTTTTACAGTGTGGTTGGCATTCATGAGGAAAATAAACGATTTGCTAACAAGATCTCTTCTTTTCTTTTATTCCATTAAGGAGAAAAATACATCTTTTAAGTAATCCGACTACATTTTAGCTCCTTTTATACAGTCAAATAGATACTGGAAGAACATTATCTAACAGCTAGAAAATGTACTAATCTACTTTCACATATAATTATGGCAGGGAGACCGGGCCTCGAATCTCGGTTGGGTGTACTGAGGTTGATTTTCACTAAAATGTTTTCCACTTCCACTCCACGTAAATGTGGTTAATCTTCTTCTAAATCAACCTTCCTCATCCATAATACATTAGCTTATTTATTACATATGCTTATAATCTAAACGTGCTGTAATACCCGATGTTAAAAGATATGTATGGGCCTATATATAGGCTACTTATGTCAAGTCACTTTCGACAGATGTTTTCTATTTTGGTTTAAAAAATATATATTTGCATTTGGTACAAGTTTATTACAACCAAAGTCCTACTAGAGTAAAATACCCGAACTGGTGGACACGCCTACTAAAATATCAGGAGGCTCGTCTGGTAGGGTTTGCCGGTGACGTAGAGACCGGGATTTGAATATCGACCCGGTATACTGACGGCTGTTTTTCTTTTTAAGAAAAAGTTTGTATTTCCTACCCTCTTCTTCCACACAAATGCGGGTACAGTCCCTTTGAATCATACCGAGTATTTTCTAAGATTGACCGTGGGGTTGGTCTGCTCTTGCGCGGTTGCCTTTTAAACGGAATTTCCTTCCCTTGACCGGCTGACGTCAAAGCTCCACATTCATCGTATATGTTTCGTTTTCAAACGCTTTCCCGTGCTCTCTACCGTCATTTCAGACTACCATTAGGACCTTTGAGGGGGAGGGGGCGTATTCCAAGCCTTCAAAGCAACGACTGTAGCGCATTCCCTCTTTGAAGACTTTTGTCTGAATTGTTGGCAGTTGGGCATTCCTCAACTCACATGGACTAGATGCAGGCTCAGTATTAGATAGATAAACTGATATCTCACTTTGGTAGATCTGGCTGAAATATAGCGTCATGATTTGTCGAATATAATATCAACACATTCTATAGTTAAATATTGTGGTTTATAGTTCACTTTTGGTAATGAGGGCTATTTAAGGTGGTAGCTACGAGCTAAGGCCAGTATTTTTGCAGTTTTTATATAAAAACATTTGTTTTTCTAAAAATAACTACAGTTGTGCTTCAATAGTTATGTTTAATTTAGTTTAATTTTCTACGCATTTTGATATCAACAGTTCTTAAATATTTGCCATGAACATAGTGAAATTTGGTGAAAAACCTTTTAATCGAAAAGATGCCCACGGCAAATATCCACGAACAGTTAAGGTTTGTAGAACGATCGCAATATCGCCTGATAGTTTGACTTACCTTTGAAGACGTAAGCCATAGTTAAAATATTATAAAATCAATTGGTCACTGTGATAACTAAAGTTTCATATAAAATAACACGCATTGGTGGGCACGTGGATTAAGGCGTCAACTACATCTTGTTTTGGTTTGCCATTGGCGGGAAGGTTGGAGCTTGGATATTTTGGCTGTGTTCACACTCAACCTCCACGCAAATACGGGTACATTTTCTCCGGATAGCCAGTATGTTTAGCAAGATGTGGTGTAGAAACCAAATATATAAACAATTACTGGAAAATATTTTAAGCTTTTACCAACGTTGTTAATATTATTTATGCATGTTTATATCTACGGTGTCTGTCTGTCTCTCCAAGGCTCTTCCTCTCACTTTTTGATATTGTAGAGAGCTAAAATTTTGTATGGATGCTATAGAGCCTTCCTTCTTTATGAGAAAAAATCTTAAATTTCAGAAATACAAGATGGTGGATGAAACGTACTTATAAAGTCCTGGAGAGTTAAAATTATCTATAATTCATAAAGCATGCCATATTTATGAGAAAAATTCGAAACTTGAAAAATAAAAGATGGCGGGTACAATATGGTGGTCTCAACGTACAAATTGAGTATTTTTCTTACATCCGATAACCTGTCTGGGCCAGTGGACGCAAATCACGCTACCTCCCGTTAAGAATAATCTAAAAATAGATTAAAACAACGGGAAACGGACTTTGCAAGAAATCCGAAACCTGTCGGAGATTGGCCTAGCCCCTACTATATTATAGTTCTGTTGGTTTATCAACAGTGGTGGATAAAATGTACACACAAACTTTTAAATGCGACACAATATCCTGTTTTGGTAGGGTCTCTTGAGAATAAAGAATTCACAAACCGAACGCTATATTTTGTTAGCACCGCGTCTTATTACCCGTTCGGGCTATACGACTATGTACGAATTATACTAATTTGTTATGAATGAGGAGGTTTAATTTATTAAGAAGCGCACCAGCATTTATATAGAGGGAGAGTGGAAAACCGTTTAGGATAAACAACCCTCAATACACCCGACCGGGATATCTCCCCGTGACCAGCAGTCCAACCTATTGCGAGAGTGATGCCTTAGACCATACGACAACGAAAGTGGGTTCTATAATTTGTAATATATACTTGTGAATATTATAATATTTTGCTCTCTAAAATACCTACAGTAGCCCCATGGCGTCTTTGGTGCTGACTGACAGCTGCTAAACACATGTTTTTGCAGATCATTTGGTTCGGCGTAGGGATACATAATTTAGTATGGTAACTTTTCAAAGCCATCAGTTGTCAGTCAGCACCAAAGAAGCCATGAGGATACTGTAGTTTGAATTTAGAAATGTTAAAAAATGCATGAGAAAACGATATCCCGCTCACCATCGTAAACACAAAAGTTAAGCTTAAGTTTTTGCGCTTTACTGGGTTTTATCAACTTTTCACATCACACGTTTGTCCATCTTTAGGACGTTTTTTAACGGTCTTCCTCGTTCGCCATTTTACAACTTGGTAGTGAAACTTCCCTCTGCTAGGTCTATCTTTTTTTTTGTATTAATGGCGTGTTTGATGGTGTCGCCACCTGTACGGGGGCGGTGGAAAGTGCGTTGCACACCCCCTACCTCTCCAATCTGCCCCATCCGAAACNAAGTGCGTTGCACACCCCCTACCTCTCCAATCTGCCCCATCCGAAACAATCTCTTAACAAGGGTGATTAGTGAGAGGAAGGCTTGTAAGAGGGTAACGTAACACCTGTCCTCCAGGATGTACTTTTTTTTGTTCGTTAAGGTTCAGATTTAGAAAAAAAGCTTCTCTAAAAAAAGAACGTCATTTATTAGTTGTATTGATAATTACATTAAAGGCGTATTTCACATCTTTAAAAATAATCCTCCACAGCGTCTTAACTACCCGTCAGGTTTATGCGCAAATATATAAATTAAACTATTTAGAATAGGAAAGGTATAATTTGAGAAAATGAACGCATGAGCATGTAGGGAGGGGTGAAAATGCCCACAAAAGATCACTTTAAATACACAGAGCCGGGACGCTTATCCTGACCTTAGCGTCAACGGCAAATTAAACTAAATTAGCTTGAAATTTCGACTCGGTGCCCACTGGGACAGCTTTGAATTTCTTATTTATACTCTAAAAACGCACCTTAAATTACAGTGACTCACATCGTTAGTGCACGCAGATCAGGCCTAAACGGGAAACTGGTCTAATCGGGACTCGAATCCGGGTTGGGTTTACAGAAAAGTGATTTTTCTCCTAAATGGTTTCGTACTCCCACTCCAAATAAATGCGGACACACTTCCTCTACGTTCTACCTTTATCGCACCTGACCCGTCAGTGTAGTTAAACTCGAGTATCCGAGTGGACAACTAGACGTGGTGAGGTAAAAGGAAAGTTTGTAATTTTAATTATAGCCGGACTATCTATTCCAATAAATACAAGTATTTGTTTTTCACTCGGGATGTTTCTTATTATCTTAAAATTAACATTGTAACGAAAATATCTTGTCCACAACAATGCCAATAAATTATGTATCCTCTGTTTGAATATAACATTCAAAATTTTGTGAAAACTATATACAATATTTAATAGATACATATGTATAGAGTTTAGGTAGTGTTTTTAAATTAAAAGAAAACACTGTAACTATTTTAACCTCTACCCCCTTTTTTTATACAACATATTTTACTACCTGCTCGCGCTTTCTGCATTTAATTAAACCAGTAGGTTAGGGATGATTAAGGTATAATCGAAAGAATATGCACCTGCAAAAATGTGTATAGGAGTGGGGGGTGGATTGTAAGTAACTAATTAAGGAACACTTTCAACACACCCATCCTGGATTTGAACTCTGACCTCCTCCTTCATTGGAAAATTATATTGGCTT
>CABFOW010006148.1:0-34827 GCA_902141385.1 Timema californicum
CGTACCCGGGCCCGAGGGTCTAAAAGGGGCCTGGGAATATCCTGAGAGCTCAGAATTTTTTCGCATATATTGAGGACTAGCATATACATTTTCACTACTGTTACTAAGATTTTAGAGGCATATAGATATAATATGTTTCTATCTTATTTTTTCTATTTTTTAGATATAAAAAGTATCAATTTATATATATTTTTTCTTATTTTTTACCAGATAGTATATTTTTTTAAACAGGATTAATGAAAATTGGAAAGGGGGGGGGGGCTGAAAAATGTATACCCCTGATAAAATTCCTCTCAGAGGCCCTTGGGATTGAGTTGAAAATGGCCAAATATGTTCAGATTAATGCAATGATATTAAACTAAAATTAAGTTTTTAACTATTCTTGTGTGTGTGAAGGGTGGAAGGAGAACTAGTCAGGTAACTCGAAGCCCCGCGAACAAAGTTTATCCAGGGCCCCAAGTCTGCTAAAGCCAATCCTTTCATCCTCTGCTCAATAAACCGCAAGCTAGTACTGCGGATTTTTTTCTCATCTTAGCTCCCATCTCAAGATTCTGAAGTGGTAAGCACTAAGCCGACCCTGCCTGGGGCTTTTAATTG
This sequence comes from Timema californicum, assembly GCA_902141385.1. Taxonomy (NCBI): domain Eukaryota; kingdom Metazoa; phylum Arthropoda; class Insecta; order Phasmatodea; family Timematidae; genus Timema; species Timema californicum. The sequence goes on from CABFOW010006148.1 coordinate 598, forward strand.
TTTACTTTTATGTCTAGGAAAGGCTCACATGTTCTGGAGTGACCATTCGTTGCCTATTGCTGTGAAAGAAACTTTACGTAGAACAGTTGGATGCACTGTTTCCCCTCTAGCTCTCTCTCCCTCTCTCTTTCGAGATGACAGATCCGAACAAAGTCGGGATGTAGAAAAATAGGAACCGGTTTCAGTGGGATAGCGCTTAAAAAAATTGAAGGTAGTTTTTTTTCTTTACCTACGGCGCGACAAAATTAACTTTGTTTTACAACTCCCGTGATGAAATTGCATAAATAAATGTGGGTAAACTTAAGCCGATAGTAACCGGGTAGTCAAATTGAAGGCATGATCAAAGCAAACGTTACCTTGAGTGGGGGGGGGGNNNGGGGGGGGAATTAAGAAGAAAAAGTCAATTTATTTCTGTCTGGGTGTATAAATATTTCATGGCCATTCCAAATGGAGGTCAATGTACAGTTCAATGTTCATAGGAAGAGCCATATCTGACAGCTAGAAAATCTACTAGATCTACCGTCACGTATTCATACGTCACGTCATGAGATCCGCAGCTGTCACAGTTGATAGATATTATAGATATCTGTAAAATAACAATAATAATACGGTAAGGTGTTGTCATTTTTGCCCGCAAACAAAAGTGTTTGTTCTATACAAAAAGTCCTTCTAATGAAAATTTGATCGTATGTCATGTGCGTCGGAGAATAAAGTTTGCTTAAAGTGTGAGGTGTGGAATGGGAGATTTTCTTTTTAGTAGAGAAAAGGGGGGAGGTGAAAGGATGGGCTTTTGAGGGCATTTTGACGCTTTGAGCTGACACTTTAGAGCTATAGTCGTCAGCTATTAGAATAATCTTTTAGAATATAATATTTATTTATCTAGCACCGCGTCTTACTACTCGTTCGGTTTACACGCTTTAAGTACTAATTACGGCAATGGCTTAGGATTTGGGAAGGATGACTTTATGAGGAAGTGAACCCGCATTTGCGTGGATGAAGAGTAGAACCCCCCAGTTCACCCGACCGAGATTCGAACCTTGATCTCCCCGTCCTCGGCAGTTGAGCTCAACACGACTAGCGCGTTAGCTAACTACGCCACCGAGGCGGGTTAGAATATAATAGATTTAGGTTAGCCACTATTGACAACAAATGTTATGCATTATATTAATTTAAATTACGGCTTTTAAAAGCTGATACCATACGTCAAAAGGTTGAATTTAGAAACACGGATTAGTGCATGGATGCATGAAAGTACATATATCTTAATCGGAAAAAATAAACCGAAATAAAAGGAAGGAACTTTTTTGACCGTTATTATAAAAGTTTTTATAAACAATGTTTACATAAAGTTGCAAAATCTGGAACGGTCACTTTCATAGCTAATGTCAACCTATCATATAATGGTAGTGATGAAATAAAACGTTATCGCTCTTGACCCCCAAAAAATAAATGTTTGTAATTGATTAAAGATTCTTCCTAACAAAACCATACTACACTTGGTGACCTGGTGGTCTAGGGGTAAGGTGTCGGACTTCTGTGCTGGGGTCCGGGGTTCAATCCTCGGTCCCGGCACAGATATATCTGATTACCAAACCATTCCTTCACCTCTGACAAGACGTGTATTAACTATATTATATAACTTGTGAATGTGTGGAATGCCAGGCCTCCACCGTGGTTCGGATCCCACGTTAAACTGTAGGTCCTCCATCTCATCTCACAACCACCCTACCATTACACATTATCGTAAGTGCGTATAACCAGAATGGGCAGTAAGGCGCGGTTCTAAAAACACACAAAATACAATAACATTAGAAATAATGGCTTCCAACGTGCTGTCATGACTCGTGGACCATATTATATTATTATAATTGTATAAAGCCACATGACTGACTCATTCACTGACATTGATGTCTACCCACTTCCAGATGAGCTAGAAACTCGAGACTTGGCAAACTTATAGCTTTTAGCCTGTAACCGACGGGAAATTTCCAAAAAGTTTAAAAAAAATTGTTAACGCCCGAAAAAAAATTCTAAATGTTGGAACAACTTTAAAGTTGGTGTGGAGCTTTCTTTGTAGGTCTCTTGTGGCTAAATGGTAAGAGCTATCAAAAACGGCTCTGGAATTACATTACTCCTATAAGGGCTGCTTCAATCTAAAATCTTAAGAACCGCTGGTCTTAGGGTACGGCCAGACTGAACGAGCGCGTGCGTTTGAACGATGGAACTGGTTTTCAAGCGCGAACACTCGAGCCGGTACAGTCTAGTTTACAGGCGCTAGGCAATATTGTTGTATGTTGGTTCCTTGAGTGCTAGGAAAACTTCTCATTTTGACATTTTTATTACTATCAATAGGTTTAGCTCACTTGCTACTAACGGCCTAATTGAATTGGTAATATCAAACCATACCTATATAAATGTAAAATTGATTATCATAATAATCAAATTAGGCCTTTACAAATAAGAATCAACATTAGCACGGAGAGAGGATGAGAAAACCACAACAATAAATCACTTTACAAAAACCACCTTCAGTTCACTGAGCCAAGATTCGAACCTGTGCCTCCTCGTCACAAATTATCGAGAGATATCTGATAGTCAAGCGCTCGCTCGCACGCTTGTCAGTCGGGCAGAACCCTAAGGCGTCACTCTCGTGTTAGACTGGGCTGCTGAAGAAGCTAAGATCGGGGTTTGAATCCCGGTCAGGTCTATTGAGGGTGAATTTTCATAAATGGTTTCCCACCTGCTCTAAATTCAACCATCCTAGCCTCTAACAAATTAGCGTAATTAGTACATATGCGTATAACCCGTGTGTAATGAGTCGCGAAGCACGTGCTTACGGGAATGGATCCATAATCTTAAGAGAGATGCATTTAAAAAAATTGGGTCATCATTTTCTTGGAGGGAGGATAGAAAACCACAAGTTTTAAACACCTTTCCATTACAACCGATGGTTAATGAACCCCGGTCTCCAATGTCTCGACTCCTCTTAGTATAGAGGACTATAACTGCAAGCTAGCGATCACAGTGACCTTTGACCCTGCCCTTCTACTTATTGACCTCGGGGTCTCACTTCCGTCCTCGTCTTGACCGTGCCGACATTCATTGCCCCGAGGAGTCACTCGGACCTTGTCTGCGACATTGGCGAGGGAAGAGCCCCCCCACCTTTATCCTGTGCCGACAAACCTTGCCCCTGAGGATTCAACAAGTTCTTATCCGCTTCGGTGGTCAGATGATCTCAAGAGTCACTTTCTCAATAGGCTAGACTGCCTGCCGATGGCGGGGAGATCGTGGCTTGATGTGTGTGTTTTCTTGCAAATGTGAGAACACTTAATCTAAACTCAACCATCTTCATCCCTAGAACACTAGCGTTACACATCCACGCATACGGACAGTGCCATAATTACAATGATTTGAAATCTGTGTGCTTATTTTCATGTTTTACATATGCGTATAACCGTAGGGGAAGTAAGACACGGCGCTAGAAATAAACCTAAATCTTGAAAGAGAGTGGTGAGTGATTAATCTCGGGATCACCCGGCTCTTCGTCTGTTAAAAGAAAATCTCCCCGATGTCGTGGGTTGCGGTTAACAAAATTAACTCCGGGCTTTCTGACCGCTGACCCTTGACTCAGTCATTTAGAGGAGGTTTTAACAAGTACAGTCCCAGACAGACAGGGTAATCTGGTCCACAAGGTTCTGTACTCCTCAAGACACCTCAGTACACCAAACCGGGATTCGTATCCCTGTCTCGCCGTCATCGGCAGTCCAGTCTCTTGTGAGAGTGACGTATTTGAGGGGGGATGGGGGGGGGGTCACATTTTGCCGGGGTTTGGGACAAACAACCCCACCCTCTGGGAGGCCCAGCTTAAAGTTTGATTCATACGTTCGTCGTGAAATAGAACGCAGAATCTGCGCAGTAATTCACACACCTTAAGTTGACCCATGATGCATTGCAACGCTTTAAACAGCTGATTATCAACATATTCTATTTTCTAGTGGATATATATATATATTAGATCACTCTCCCGATGGATGTTTTCAAATTATAACGCTGTATCGTGCCACAATCCAATACACCGATAAACTCGCTTTACATTAACGAGTTATTTAAAATCTCCTCACAACGGCCAACGAAGCTGTCTGTTTGCTTCTGGCTGTAGAGCGTATGCGTTGATAAATGCGCATGCGCACTAATTTAAGATGGTTGGTTCTGAGATTCGATTGGTTCTCCTGTGCCGAACGTCTCGAGCAGAGCGGACAAAGTAGAGAATAGTTGGACTTCAGCAGAACAGCTCGCGCCGATTGAGCGAAAATCTTGTGATTGGCTTAGAGCGCTTCACGTGACCACGTTTCTGTTCTGCGCTAGTTTTTCGGCGAAAGTGTGAAACTACAGTAAAGCTGCATACTGCATTTCTCAGTCAGCTGGCGGTGATAACAGCTGGCAGACGAGGAAGTGTGTTCCACAGCAGTGGCGACCAAACCACGCCGTTATCTTATCGTTCAGTAACAAAACAACAAACACGACCCACTGTCCTACCTGTTTTTTTGGGGGGGACAGGGGCGTATCGTAAGACTTATGTAAAGGTTGTATTCATTTATTTGAGTTTGTTTCTGCACTGATTCTACACCCGTCACTTACTAACAACCAACGAAGAATGAACGATCAGACATTTTAAGTTTCTATTACTTGCATCGGACCCGCCTCGGTGGCGTAGTTGGCTAACGCGCTTGTCGTGTTGAGCTCGACTGCTGAGGACGGGGAGATCGAGGTTCGAATCTCGGTCGGGTGAACTGAGTTTTTTTCCCCTAAATGGTTTTCCACTCCCCCTCCACGCAAATGCGGGTTCACTGCCTCTAATTCAACCTTCCCAATTCCTAATCCATTAGCGTAATTAGTACTTAAAGCGTATGATCCGAACGGGTAGTAAGACGCGGTGCTAAATAATAATAATAATAATAATAAATACTCGCATCAGTGGTCGCATGGTCCAAGGCGTCACCACTCTCTCAATTAGACTGGACTCCAAGAGATCGGGGTTCAAAACCCGGTCTGATGTACTGAGGATGTTTATTTTTTCTTCCCAAAAGGGTTTCCCCACTCTCGCTCCACGTAAATACAGGTACATTCCCTATAATTATAACCTCCTCATCCCCGCTCCAATATGCGTACAGACTTAACAAGTAAAATGAATCGGTGCATTACAAAATAAATATTTAATAAATCAACTATGGATACATTTTGAAAGGGTAGGCCTAGATAAGATGAATCTAATCCTTGACTCGAGGAATTAAGGGGGGAGAGGAAGGGTACGAGCAAGCTATTATTTTATATGTGGGATGTAGAAATAGGCTCTAAATCAAATTACCAATATCAACACAGTCGCGAACCCAAAATATACTTTGGGAAGGGCACATGTTCAACGCCGTAGCCAGGATGGAATTTCGGGGGTCACAGTTGGAGGGGGACCAAGTAAATTCACGAGCATAAAATGCCCCTAGAAGTTATTTAGAGTTTAAAAAAAAATGTAAGCCAGGGCCTTTTGTTGGCCTACAAAGTACTTAAGCTATTATTTTAGTACTTTTTCTTCTTCCAATTTTAGAACTTTTTCTTCTTCCGATTTTAGAAATTTGGGGAAACTTTTAATGTGTGTTTGCACCTTTTGAATATAAATTCACAAGCTTTCTCTTAAAATGCAGGAAATACACTCACTAGATCATCAGTGCTAAATCCGACACATTAGCTCGGTCGATAATGTGTCTTCCCATGTGTTCCGGGTTCAATTCCCGGCATGGCTGAAAAATGTATCTTTGGTGAAATAACGTTCTTGGGCTGGATGTTGTGTCTGTTCTAGAGATGTAAGTTGTGTGTTGGTTTAATCAGTCGGTTCAGAAAGTGCACGTTAAATGCCTTTATAATAAATAAATGAAATTTAGTGCTTTATATTATAGTGGTAATCCATATGATTTAAGTTGTTTCTAACATTATTCCTGACACTCTTTGTGTAATAAGCCTACTAAATTAGAAGACTATATATAGTAGCTCCATGGCTTCTTTGGTGCTGATTGACAGCTCACAGCTGACAGCTGACGGCTTTGAAAAGTTACCAGACCAAATTATGTATCCCTACGCCGAACCATATGATCTGCAAAAACATGTGTTTAACAGCTATCACTTCTGACAGTCAACATTTAGGTATATACCTAAATTTTGATTGTCAGAAGTCAGCCGTGAGCTGTCAGCCCTAAAGAAGCCACGGGGCTATTGTACTTAAAGATTTCCACTTGAGTCAGAAAAAAAATAGTTACTTGAATAACAAGGTGAGAAGAACGGTTATGAAAACACTAACATAACTATTTTTTTGTGGTCAACATTAATAAATATTTTGCTACGATCTATCAAATATGACATGATTTGATGCATGCAAACTTGTGTCTATGTTGGATAGTATACAAACAATAAAATAAAACCTCTAAAATATTTTCCAATATACCTCCCTTAAAAACATCCAGTTGAGTTTCAATCAAAGAAAACACACGCTTGTGCTCTTATAATGTAGGGATGTCGCCACCTCCTGAGTCTGCTGTTCTTCTGATAACCTCCTGGCATCCACCACACGACACGGTCTGTGGGTCGCGCTATCAGACAATTAGCACGTGCGCCGCGCGCCTGTCTAGTTGTGTTATCAGTGCACTTGACGCTCAGCAGGTGGCGTCGAGATAATATTATATACTATACCGCCCGTTTCAACGCCAGATGAGACAAACTTGAGTTTCTTTCAACAAACCATGCTCGATAACAACTTTAGCTAAGGGGAGGGGTACGAGAGGATTGTCCTGACGTCACGGTACTCCCCTCTTCCCCCTTGTTGATTGTATTGTGGTACGTACAGGGTACACCGGACTAGAGGATTGTCCTGACGTCACGTTACTCCCCTCTTCCCCCTTGTTGATTGTATTGTGGTACGTACAGGGTACACCGGACTAGAGGATTGTCCTGACGTCACAGCCCTTCCTCCCCTTGTTGATTGTATTGTGGTACGTACAGGGTACACCGGACTAGAGGATTGTCCTGACGTCACGGCCCTTCCTCCCCTTGTTGATTGTATTGTGGTATGTACAGGGTACACCGGACTAGAGGATTGTCCTGACGTCACGTTACTCCCCTGTTCCCTCTTGTTGATTGTATTGTGGTATGCACAGGGTACACCGGACGAGAGGATTGTCCTGACGTCATGATACTCCCCTCTTCCCTCTTGTTGATTGTATTGTGGTACGTACAGGGTACACCGGACGAGAGGATTGTCCTGACGTCACGTTACTCCCCTTGTTGATTGTATTGTGGTATGCACAGGGTACACCGGACGAGAGGATTGTCCTGACGTCACGGTCGGAGCCCCTCATCTCTCCTCCTCTTCCTGACGTACGACTAGTGGACGGACCCTCGCTCCTGGTGGGTAGAGTACAGCTCCGCTACCGGAACCAGTGGCTGGATGTCTGCACCAACTCCAGGAAGTGAGTGACACTGACCACACGATCAGATATCTCTCTCTACTTTCATTATGTCACGAGGAACAAAATCACAAATAGAAGGATAAACCATATCCATAAATAGAATGTAGCAGGATGTACACTTGGTTTCAAGAATATCGTAACCCTTCTTGATTATTTATAGATACTCTATTGAATTTCAGCCGACCAGGTTTATTTAAATGCTTGTATACATTATTTGTTTGTTTTAAGATCTAAAATACAATTATTTTTATCTTTCTTTAAATTAAGGAATACAGAAAACCACAGGTCACTAAGTTTGGTTGAATCTCAGAACTGGGTAATACTTATTGAAATTAAAGTAGGCCAAGCTGTTATTTAGATATGCACAAGCTCATATTCATGACTGCTCTGTATAACGATCTAATAATTATTAATAATGACTATAATTTTATACATCTAACAGAAAAATCAATGGTTTTGAGCCTAGTGGGGATAGGGGTTGCAGTGCCTGTTTGTTCAGGCGCCCCCATATTTGCAACGCTATGGTGTGGAAATGAGTGAGGCAGAATAAGAGAAAATGTACCCGCATTTGTACGGTGGTAGAGTGGGAAACAATTCGGGGAAAACCATCCTTATTAAACCCGACTGGGATTTGAAATCTCTAATCTCCTCATCCCCAGATGTTCAGTCCTGGGTGAGAGTGACGCCTTAGACCGTGCGATGAACGATCTGGGTAATAGGTGAATACAGAGATGTAACTGGGAACTAGGGTGAAGCAGGTGGGACACATGCCTTGGGTGCAAAATTTATTAACAATATTAGAAACAATAAAAGTTTCCATTTTTCAACATTAAAAACGTATTTTATTTATATTATTTTGTAACCAATATTAAAACTAGTAACCATTTTAAATATTAAAATAAGAATTCGGCCGAATTTTAAGAAAACCATTTTCAAGGGGTATCGTTTGTGGTATTTTCTTATTTGCCCTGGATGGCATCGGCTCTAGTTACACCTTTGGGTAAATAGAAACTGCATTCATTTGCTCTCCTTCATGGTCCGATATCAAAATGGGGAAGTTACAACTGTTTTGAAGTTAACTATCGGGAGAACACTGGAAAACTGTCCCCAAGAAGGAGTCACCCTCCTGGGTGAGAGAAATGGTCCCTATACTGAGTGTGTTATGTTTCAGTTGGACAGTGGCAGACATGGAGGTGCTGTGTCGTCAGATGGGGTTCCAAGGTGGTGGGTGGTTAGGTTGGTTCGACCGACGTGCGGGTTACAGGCCCAGGCTGCTGCTGGAGGAACCCAGGTGCAGGGGGACCGAGGCGACACTGGCCGAGTGTGACTGGGCCAGTCGACAGATGGGCTCTGGGGTCTGCGGTCAGTTACTTCCTATACAAACACACACCATGTAGATTCCAGGGGTGGGCTGGGACACCAGGAGATATCCGGGAGAGGGGGGAGGGCAGATTGATTCAGGCTGCCACAACTACCTTAAAATAACAACTATCTATTCATTTCCCACTGTTTTTTTAATGGAATGCTCGAAACGTTGAGTCTTCAAATCCCTCGAATCTTATGATATTCGATAGATTCAAGATTCGTAGAAATCTCAAAAAAGTATTTCGAATACAATTCTGAAGACCTTAACTTTATATAACAATTTTAAATAATTGGTAAAAGGAATTATATAGACTTGTGTGGTTGGGAGAATAGAACAACCATAAAAAAAAGACAAAATGGTAGGATTAATATAACTAATCTCCTAAAAAATTGTTCTCTTTGCTGTTTATGGTGTTATAGACATGAAAAACAAAATATCATTTGTCATTGGCATAAAGTCCTAAGCCACCTATTTCAAATTAGATTTTAAATATTTTCTCTTTAACTAACACTGTACACTTTATAATATTCGAGAATTTGATTTTGGATTTGATATTCGAAAGAAAATTTAAGATTTGAATTCCAAATTCAGATTCGAGAAATATAGGATCCAACCCATCTCTAGACTTATAAGATGGGGTCATAGTGCAATCAGTCAGGGTAAACTGAGTATACTATTGGCTTACTCAAGATTGTCTAAATGTGAACATTGTGTAAAATGTCTCCACACGCAAGACTGAACACGAGACCTGTTGGAATCTATGGACTGAGCATGTGTGACATTTCATTTCGACCTGTTCAGAAAGCGCGAGAACAAAGCATTCTTGTGGTGCTATATGTTACATTGTGCACATAGAAGTGTGAATGACTCACCAAGCACACTAAAGTAATTTGTTTCACTGTTGCGTGGCACTTTGTGTTCACGGTAGGAAGAATTTTTAACTACTCTTCCCACAAACTTTTTTTTATCAGTGCCTCTTACTTACTACCTGTTAAGGTTATATGCACACTAATTATTAATTCTTATTCATTTTAGTTAATTGCTTTGTCAATTATTATTTTACTTTATCTTTGAGTTACTCTTTGTCTTAATTCAGATATACACACAACATGGTTTTTGAAAGTAGAAAACAATTGATAAATATATGTTTAAATAAATTGTACGGATCTCTGCACATACTTTCTCGCTCCATTGTTTAAAAATGGAGATGTTTACTCAAAACTTGTAATAAATGTGAAACTAGATAATATACATTAACAAACCCAAGCAAAAATTGTGTTTTACCAGGGTAAAACATTTTTTGACTCCCAGTTTTAAATTTTATAATTAAAGAATTAAAGTCCTCATTTGTATATTTGGACCAATAAAAAAGATTGATTTTGGTTCCACAAGGGTTAACACCTTGTCTTTCAGATAAAATTTTCGACATTTTATTTTCAATTATCAATATGACCCTTATGATCAAACGAGTTTGACATGCCTGTTCTAGATTACCACCCTGACCTGGCACTCCAGTGCGCTCCTCATCACGTGACCTCTTCCTCCGTCGTACAACACTGGCGAGGGGTCAGGTTCGAAGGGGCACAGGCAGAGAGGACTCTCACACAGCAGAACACGCTCTACGTTCAGTCTTCTCTCTCTGAGCTCAGTTACATCGACATCAGGTGACTCTAGAAACAGACACTAAGGCAGGGTGCACACATGCTGACACAAAACGTCTCGAAACATTTTTGTATTGTTGTGTTTCATCGTGTCATTCCGCTTTGACCTCATGCTATCATATTAGTCACTGTACACTTGCTGATACACGCCGACACACAGTGAGACACGTTGAAACAAATCAGCTGTCTTTCCAATTCCCATGTTTCATCCAGTTTGTTTCACGTGTTTCATGAAAAATACCCAATATCTCCTACTTAACGCTTTCTCCTGCTTAACCAACCAATGCCAAAAAATTATAGCTAACACTTCATTAGTATCAATATCTCCAACATTACACACCACTGTCTTAGTACAGATTGAACATTTTTGTTTCATTATGTTTTTGTATCATAGTTTCAAGATGTTTTGAAAAGTTTTGTGTCATCATGTGTGCATCCTGCCTAATGGGAGTGCATGTAATAATAAAAAATATATCTTTTCATGCTTTTATTTTAGTGAATCAAGTGCTCAGTTTATAGGACAAACTATTATGCTTACATCCTTTACTAATGGCTGCTTACTCTTAGACATGTGTCATGTCAGAGTCGCAACACACCTGGAAAACTGGGTAAACAAGGAGATTTTGCAAGATCTACTTAGTAAAAATACTGAAATATTTGTTAATTTTGAACAATTAACTGAAAGCTTAAAATATTAGGTATTTGGATGGATGAGAATAGGAACTTAAGAAGCACACTGATTCAAACACGTTGCATTGCTCCTTAAACACGGGTTGTGAAGTGACAGATGACCTACCACACCATCAATCTTAAATCATCATGTTTTAAACATAAATTGGATTAATTCACAATAGTAACTTTGATGAAAAGTGAAATTTTACTACTCCTTTCTTCAATCTTAGCTTCCCGGTAAAATGAGAACATCTTCTGGAAAACCTTAAAAACCCGGAATTCGGCAATAAGAAAATAGGGGCGAACTTGCATGTGTGCTTCTGGCACACAAACTAATGAATAATTGCTCAGTATCATAAAAACGGTTCATGTTTCGCTGTAGGTTTGCTGGTTCGGGTAGAAACTACAACACTAGCTCTGCTGTAGAGGTTGAAGGAGTTCCTCCTAAAATGAACGGTGTGGCCGTAATTCATTCTGCTTACACCGCCGTCAATGTCACGCTACCTGATGCGCCGGTCATCCTTACGAACTGCACTCTGCGCAATAATAGAGGTGAGATACATATTGTAGTTTCAAGCATGAGGTGAGAATATCATCAGATATAAATTAATAATATGAAAATTGAAAAATGACACCTGGACACGGGAATCGAACCCGGGACCTTTGGCTAAGTTCGCCAATGCTCTAACCACTGAGCTATCCAGGGATCGTCCCGCGCTCAGGGTCATTCTTCACTCATATTTTAAGACAGAGTCTATGATGGACGTGCGGAAATCGTCGGCTACGATTTCCGCACGTGTATAATAGACTGTCTTAAAATATGAGTGAATATTTACCCTGGGCACGGGACGATCCCTGGTTAGCTCAGTGGTTAGGGCATTGGCGAACTTAGCCAAAGGTCCCGGGTTCGATTCTTGTGTTCAGGTGTCATTTTTCAATTTTCAGAATATGATATCTGATTTAGTAATCCTCACTAAAATGCATAAATAATAGTTTTGGCTATTTGATTCATTAAATTGATAATGCTATGAATATTCTGATATAAAATTAAAAATTGAACTATTTGTAGTTTAAACTTTCTGTATCACACTACCTTTGTTCCACATCAGGCAATTGAAAATTTAATTCAATTTTATAAGCTAATCGGTTATTACAATAAATTGCTACAAGTGTGGTCACTTAAACCGGATGAATTAAATTGAAGTGAATGGTTTAACGATTTTGTGAAATGTTAATTTCTTATCTGTAAATATGAAACCCTTCCTCCCTATCGAGGTGGCAGATAGTCTCGCTTGGAGACATTGAAAGTTTGTGTTGACCTTCACAAAACAATAGAAAAGAGAAAATTTAGTAAAATTCCGTAGACAGAGCACTGGTAGTCCAAAGTTTCAGATAATCTGAACACATTTTTCATAAAACGCAGGGAAAAAATGCAAATTAAATATATTTTATTGATAATATAAACTCAAAGTTAAAAGATATATTTTAAGAAACACAGATAAAAAATGCTAGGTATTTACATGTGGTAGTCAAAACCATGTGTTTTCTTATGAATTTAATAAAACTTATTTAACTGCAACTTAAAATCCGTGAAAATACCCCCACCTCCTCACTGACCATACTGAATTTTTGCTAAGCCGAACAGGCTTTGGTCCCAATTAGTTTGGATTAAAAAGTATCCAAGCCTATTGTATTTCTACTTATACTCTCCTTTTTTTAAGTTTTCTAAAAATACAGTAATAACAATTCTCTACATCCAATACTATTTCCAGTCTGTGATCCGAGTCACTTAGATAAGCCAATATTTCACCAACGATACATTTTTCGACCATGCCGGGAATTGAACCCACAACCCTTATTTCAGTAGACAGACACGCTACAGACTGAGCTAAGGTGTCGGATTTTAATAACTATTTTACCAATCTGAAAAGAAAAAATCTAATGAAAACAAACTTTTACATATTTATTTTTGTCATTAAGGATGAGAGCCTAAAAGCCCTCGAATCATTAAGGATATTTGAGAAAATTTCTGATTCAAGACTCAGACTTTTTTTTTTAAACAAACAAACCATTTTTCACTTTTTCAAGTGAAATTTGTTCCATAGCTCTAATACTGCTTATTGGTGGTACAGAGCCAATTATAATTATAGGATAAACTTAACAACCAGGCCCCAGACCAATAATTTAACACTTAACTAAATGTATAAATGTTATTATTTTATATTTATATTTCCTTTTATGTTCATAATTTTTTTTCCAAAAGTCAAATTTAGATTCAGGATTCAAAGGTAAATTGGAGGTTCGGATTCGTTAAATGGGGGATTAGACCCAACTATAGTCATTGGTAATAAATTAATCTAGTTTTAATTTGATCACCTCTGCTCAGGATACGGAGTGTACGTGAACAGCTCTTCCGGCCTGACACTGTTAGAAGACTGCCTTGTGATGGAAAATGGCGGTGATGGCGTTCGCTATGTTCATCATGACCCTGACAGTCGTCAGGGGCTGGACAGGAAGGATATCTACGACTTCTGCACGTTCCCCACCACGGCTGGACAGACATTCCCTATATCGTTTACCATGGAGCAGAATAGATACAACCCTTCCGAGAAACAGTGCAGAAAGGTGGGGATGGCTTTCCATTCCATTTTTGTGTTTTGATTGAAAAATAATTAGAAATACTCTTTCTTATACATTAAAAACTTTACACCTTGGTAGTTGGTACCAATTCATTTATTATAATTTGAGCATTAGTTGGCAAAACCAACTTACTTCTTCTTGTAACAAGCAAATTACCGTATTAATTATTATTATATAATATTTATTTAATTTGGAATAATGTATAGGAAAGGTGGTTCGAAACATATAAAGGGATGAACACAATATGGCTTTTACAATGAAATGAAAAGTTTACACTTTACATTGCTGCCATTGGACAAAGAGGTAATAATTGCCTCTTAAAGATACTCGATACATTTTCACTTTGAAAACCTCAATCGAGATCTAAATACAAGTCTCTTTGAACATCTTCATATGATGGAGATGAGTGCAACTTTCATCCTATCTACCTTGTCGAGGCCTAATATTCTCCGTTGTTGGTTTGTTACAGTATTTCTATTCTCAGCCCGGTCAAGTGTTGACACTTCACTTCATCCAGTTGTGGACAGACCGCAATGACAGTGCTGTCATCGAAGTGTTTGATGGTACAAACTCCAACAGTCAGCTCTTGGCCTCCCTCAGCGTCAGAAACAACACCCGGCCACAAAGCGTTGCCACGACCGCCAACGCTGTGTACATTCACTTCCGTTCAGAGGCCAAAGTGGAGATGCTGGCCTACCTCAAACTTATTGTCGGTCCAAGTAAGAACAGTTAGTTAAATAGCTACTTTTTTTTAATCATAAAGTCAGTCCCACAACAATTTGTTATACCTCCAGTTTGTTATATTTGTAAGGAGGTATAACAAAGATGGATGGAGACATAAATAAAACGAACAAACACAATATAGCTTTTACAATGACAATAAGAACACAGTCCACACTTTACATAGCTGCAATTGGACAAAGTGGTAATGGCTGTCTCTTAAAGAAAATAGTTCACTACTGCCCAATCCCTCGACCTAGGTTCCATTCATTCTATTGGAACTAGTCAGGAGAGAGTTTGAAATGAGCGAAGCAATTTCCTCAAAGAAGAAATAAAATCCGAACAAACAAAATAATAAAAAGGAAATTGGTAAACTTTCAGTTGAAAGAGTTTTTTTTTTTCTTTTACACTTTTGTAATTCTTTTTGTAATGTCTTTCAGGGAAGTCATATGATCTGAACATCACCAGCTCCACTATAGTAGACAACAACGGCAGGGGGGTAGCGATAGAGAACATCCGCAGTCTGATCCACATTCATCAAACATCGGTCTCCAACAATAATCACGTTGCTGGGGTGCACGTCCTGGGAGGGACTGGAGACGTCAACATAACGGACAGTCGAATCGCTTTCAATGTCGGAGACGGAGTCAACATATCGTACGCAGGCGGCAATCGCAACATAACGCGCAGTTGGCTTTCATCTAACAAAGGATACGGGGTGGCAGTATGGTTGAATGAGAGCATTCACTCTCCTTATGTGGCCTTTAACCAAAATACCATCATCACGTACTCAGAGATATTCAAGAATGAAGATATCGGAGTGTTTGTCGGTAACTTTTGTAGGGAATCTTTTGTCAATGTGACGGGTAATTGGTTCAACGACAGTTTACAAACAGCAGTGGAGATACAGTCTTGCTGGAAGCCTCAAAGTGAAAGTCTTGCACTAAAGATAGGACACAACTTTTTTATCCAAAATACAAAACTCGGTATTAAAATTAGTCCAGCTCTAAATTTAGAAGGAACAATAGAGTTCAACTATTTTACCCGACATTCGTACGGATGTGTTCTCGTAAGGAATAAACTTTTGGAAGAGTTTGATATCCTCCCTGCTAAATTGTTGATCCAGTATAACGAGTTTGAGTTGAACTCTGGAGTTTATGTTGTGAACCTTGGTCTCTCTCCATACAGTGACGATCAAAGCATACTATTCACCCGTAATTTTGTCAAAGATAATCGCATCAAAGAACCTTTTGATTCCGACGAACGAACTAAATTAATTCCTCGGAGCAGAGTGGCTGCACCAGTAGTAGTGAGTTCTAGCAATGTCGATATCTTCCGAAACATTCTGCAAAATCACGAGTCCAACTATGAGGTGGGTTCTCATTTGGAAGATCAAAGTAAAGTTATCAACTGCACCTATAACTGGCTGGGATATTCTAATGAGGAGAAGTTCTTCTTTCGTCTCTTTCACAGGTATATTTAACTTTACTACAGATACTGTACCATCCCTGTGTGTTTGCATAAAAAAATAGGGTTATGTCCTTCAGATACTAAAATTCTTAATAATATTTGAGCTGTGTATTTTTATAGGGGTGTGTGAGTACTCAAAAATTATAGTTTTGAGTCAAGTTTAAGTAGCTCCTCACACTTGACTCGAAAGATTATTACAAAATCCAAAAATTTAATTTGAGTAATAAGAATTTTTGACCTTTTTCTCAAACATGCCTAGTTTAGTTAACGCATGAATCCTCAAATCTCTCTAATCGAAGAGAGTTGTGAATAATAAAATTCTCAAATTCTCATAAAAGTATCTGGAACACAGCAATGAAGTCCTTGACTGGATATAGTCCTAACGATTTTAAGTGATTAATTAGTAAAAGGAATTATTAAAACCTATGTAGTTGGGCGAATAACAAAAAAAAAAAAAATTGAAATAATATAATTAATTGGATAAAAAAAAGATTTTCTTTGTTGTTTATGACGTAATAGATATGACACTCATAATAACAGTTGACTAAAATTGTACATTTATGACCAAAAATTTATCAATGATGAAAATTTGGGTCTACCCTTTCACAGTGATAAATTAACGGCTGGAGACTGGGTGTTGTGCCTGTCTCCTAGTCTTAAGTTTAGAGTATAAGGCATGTGAAGCTATGACAGACCTAGCCAGCCGGTAGTGGAAAATATATGGCTTCAATAAAAAGAAACTGACACAGGCTGGAAACAGTAATGGATGTAAAAAAAAAATCCTAGCAATATAGGATTCTACCCTTCTCTACTTATAAATTAATATTTATTTTAGAGTTGGGTCAAACCCACTATTTTGCAAAACGGAATCTCCACTTTACCCCTATGTCCAAAGCTGAATCTTGTAAAAAAATTATGAACATGAGGAAATATAAATATAATGGAATAACAGAAAATATAAATAGTAACTAAAAATTAACATTCTTACTTATAATCCATTCATTATCACATTCATACACTCAGTTAAGTGTTAAATTACTAGTCTGGGGCCTGATTGTTAAGTTCATTATATTATTATAATTGGTTTTAAACAACCTTATTGGTGGTTATACCTAAAAAAAAAGGTTTTGAATTCGAAATTTTCTCGAATCCTCATCTTGAATATCCCTAAGGATTCACTGAATTTGAGGGTCACATTCCCGATTTATATGAAATAAAAGACCCCTGCTGGTTTCCTATTCTCTTGTTCCACCGAGTGCTTCTTTGTGTATGTTTATAGGAAGGATCGATACAACCTGGCGAGGATCCAGTACCTACCGTACCTACTACACAGCAGTAATCCCAGTGACACCCGCATCGTGGTGAACACGCTGTATGTCCCCCAGTTCAACACCCCGGGAACATCACTTGTCGGGGGAGAGGTGGACGGGGTGGAGACACTCCGAGCGGGGGAGTATATTGTCGAGAGGGACATCAACATCCGACCGGGAGGGAAGCTCACTATTCAGTCGGGTGTCACACTCAGGTATGCAGATACAGATACAGATACAGATAGAAGCCAACTAGAATCGAATATAACTTTAATCTATGAAATATTCTCAAAGCTGAGTTGGAATCTGAATATTTTTTTATTTTACAATTTATTTTTAATATCTTATTTTAAGGTTTTAGTATGATAAATTAATTGGGCTATTATTATAACTTACAGGACAATTACTTCAGATTTGTTTCCACATTAATATTAATTTTTAATACATGCACCAGCTCAGAATGGGATTAATTTACCATAAATTGAGAATTTTAACTGTCAATTATGTTAAGGCTTCATAATTATTTAAGCTGGTACTTTTTTTTTCCACCGAAGCAAAGTCAAAGCTGAGATTCGTTTCAAAGCCAAGTCGAAGTTATAAAACTTCATTCATCTCTACAGCAAATCCAATCTTGGCTTAGTATTGGATAGCAAAAATCTCACGGCAATTTCCATGTCGTTTATTTGAAAACAATATTTTGTTAATGATCACTTGACAAAAATATGTAGCATGTTTTGACAACTTAGTTTATTGGCTAAGGCGTAAATATGTTTACCATTTTTATACCAAAAAACATCTTTAAAAAGATATTTAGTGTCTTTAGCTATATAAATATACGCAATATATTTTATTTTTTGCAACATAACTATATGAAATAATAGACACACTTTAACTGGGTTAAGCTTCAAATCAAAAAAGAGGCCTCTTTGTCCAGTGGCAGCAATGTAAAGTGTGAACTGTGTTCTTACTTTCATTGTAAAAGCCATATTATATTGTGTCCGTTCCCTTTTTATGTTCCTGTCCACCTTTTTTGTACCTTCTTCCAAATATAAAATGACTCAAAAAACAAAAAGAGGTTCTCCTTTCCTATTTGCATTCAATGTGCATTTCCTATGTCTCTCCTTTATGTTATTGGTTTCTATTACACATTCCTATCTAAGTGTCCTATCATTCTTTACGATTTGCGTTTTTCTCTCATTTGTGTTTTGTTTTTATTTCCTCATTCAGTAGGTTGCGTAGCATTGTTTCTTGAAAGTCAAATATGTCGCTTGCAGGTTCCCTCCATCAGTGGGCATGATGGTGGCAGGTAAGCTGGAAGCAAGGGGTGGGGGGCCGAACGATATCCTACTCACCATGAAGGAAGAGCGGATAGAGACTCCAGAGAACGGCACCGAGGCATTGCCTGAAGAAAGCAAAGTCCCCATCAGACTGCTCGGAGGGAGAACCAATCAGGAAGGGAGGCTACAAGTAAGTCATCATAATCACTATCAACTATTTCCAGCCTTTGACCTGGTCACTTTAGTAAAATGATTCCATATTTCGATATTCTTCCTCCTTTACTCCATTCCGTTCTTTTCCTCTCAATCGCATACTTACTTAGCTGCTCCTTCCCCCATCTCTTCCTTTCTCTCCCTTACAATCTTTTTCCTACATACAGTAGCCCCATGGATTCTTTGGTGCTAACTGACAGCTGACGGCTTTGAAAAGTTACCAGACCAAATTATGTATCCCTACGCCGAACCATATGATCTGCAAAAACATGTGTTTAGCAGCTGTAACTTCTGACAGTCAAAATGTATGTAGGGCCTATATACCTAAATGTTGACTGTCAGAAGTCAGCTGTGAGCTGTCAGTCAGCACCAAAGAATCCAAGGGGCTACTGTAGTTAATCTCCATCGTTCTCTTTGGTATTCTCTCCATCTCCAACCTCATTAGGCTCACATGCCCATACCATCCCAGTCTTGCTTTCTCTACTATCTCGTATACTCCCTCTACCCCTAATTCTTTCCGGGCAACTTCATCGCTATAAGTACTGGTTATAATATTATCAAATACAAAACTATTGGTAATAAATAAAATGATAGAATATTAGGAAAATGGTAAAGCACAAATAAAAGTAAAAACACTAACAAATATTTACACACACATTAATATTTTGATGCTATAATAGCTATAGTATAATAGTTATAATAGCTATTATAGCATCGAAATATTGATATGTGTGTGTAAATATGTGTTAGTGCTTTTACTTTTATTTGTGCTAAACCATTTTTCTAATATTTTATCATTTTATTTATTACCAATAGTTTTTGCTCAATGCACTTTATTTCATACATATCAAATACAAAACTATAACATTTCCCAATTTCAGGTATTGCAATGTGAACAATTAGGGTATAGTCTTGTTGCCGCACTTCATTCATTACACATTTTGGTTAAATGCATACAAACTAATTACACTAATGTGTTAAGGATGGGGAAGGTTGAATTTAGAGGGTGTAGGGCGTGTACTCTCATTTTTATATATTAATATTAATTTGTAATCTATAAAACAGCTCATAATGGCAATAACTAATCATAAATTAAGTATTTTAACAGTCAACATTTTTATTGGCGAATCTTCCTAGTAATATTGTTTTAGCCGGAATTTTTCCCGAAGCAAAGTCGAAGCTAGGACTAAGTTTCAAAGCTATGCACCACACTTTTACTAGACAGACAACACTGACTAGTCTTTCTTGCTTTTTAACTGTGTGTCGTACTTGATAGGTGCGTATTGGCAGCACTTGGGGCACCGTGTGCAACTATGGTTGGACAATACTAGATGCTGCCTTGGTCTGTCATCAGCTAGGACTGGTACTCAACCCTGACGATTGGTTTCTACAGAGGTCAGAAATCCCTGATGCTGGGACGACAGAGCCTGTTGTTTTGAGGTGATTTACAATATTTTTTTATATAGTTATTTTTTTTTTCTACCACTTATTAGTAACTGTTTGAGTTGACATTAATTACATCAATCAAATATTGATGAGGAAGGTAATGCACTCGCATTTGTGTGGAGGAAGAGGGAAACCATTTAGAGAAAAACACCCTTAGTGGATTCGACCAGGATTCGAACCTCGATCTCCCCCAGCATTGACAATCAAGTCTAACACAGGAGTAACATGTTAGACCATCCTACCATAGATGCTGGTTGTTATGTATTTAATTAGTGGTATAAACATTTCATTATAAGAATAAACATTATTTGGATTTTTTTTAGAGATGCGATTCTTAAACCCTTAAGTGAATTCGAGACTCAACTCCTTAAAAAAAGTATTTTTTTTAATAGTTCATGTATAATTTGTTATAGAGCTCCAAAACTGCTTATTGGTGGCTCAGAACCTTTCATAATTATTGGGAAAACTCAACAACCAGACCCCAGACCAGTAATTTAACAGTTTACTGAATAAATGAATGTTATAATGAATATATTATGAGAAAGAATATTAATATTTAGTTACAATTTGTATTTTCCATTATTAAACTATAAATATATTTCCTCTTGTGTTTATAATTTTTTTCCATAATTTAAATTCTAGATTTGAGATTTGAAAGTAAATTGGAGATTCAAATTTGAGATTTGTCTTAGTAAAATAGTAGATTCGACTCAACTCTGATTTTGTTAGTTAAAAAGTCAGATTTAGGTATTAAAAGTGAACAAATAAAAGCTTTTTTGCCTAAAAGTGAAAATTTACTAAAACCTAAGTGGTATTATGGCTAAATTTCAACTTTTTTTAAAATTTGTTAAATATTTGTCTTTGGTCATAACTCGACTGTCAGAGTAGTCAAATCAAACACATATCTTACTTCGTCTTGACCAATAGCCTTTGATGGAGGGAAATAGTTTTTTTTTTGAACTGGAAACTTTGATTTTAAAATAAATGTTAAGAAGAAGATTATAATAGTGCACTTAGTACTATTTTTACTGACAGTTTAAGGAAAAAGTCGTTTGCTACTGAGTACTGTATGCATATAGTTTGAATATCATTAATTCTCATTAAAATCAACATCATTGACCATCATCCACATGTAAAACTTTAAGGAATCAATTTCATAAAATATTCAATTTCGTTTTAGTTCACATGTGTATAACACATTCAAAAAATGTCACATTGAACTTTAAAAATTTTTTATATTAATTATAATGTGTTAAGTAAAAAGTCCATAAAAACACATCTTGCGTTATTTCGGTGTCCCTTCATATAATTCTTTTAGGTTTGCTTTGAACAAAAAGATTAGACTTCCCTGTAGCCCTATATAAAATTATAACTAACTGTACTCTATTTTCTAGCAATGTCTGCTGCAATGAAGACGATATCGACATTACCAAGTGTCGATCCGAGTCGATCAACCAGTTTGAGAACTCCTGCGGGCATGAGAACGACGTTGGTCTGAGGTGCTACGAGTCGTCTTGGGCCGGTGTAAGGTTCGGTGTGTTGGCAGAACCATCCAACCTCCAGTACATCACGGTGGAAAAGGCTGGTTTACTAGACTATGCGACCAATGCTTTCAAACCTGGTAAGTCTTAGCCACTTTTTCCACCAAAACTTTCAGGATAACCAATAAATTTAAATGACTAGGGATGAACGAGAACTACATTTTTATATCGGTACGACAACGAAAGAGGAAGTGAGTGAAATTATTGGGATCGAGATGGGAATAATAAGTTATAAAAATTGCTCTTTATAAATTTAAATTAAAAATATACCTAGTGATTTTTAAACTAATATGGCAAGACTGGTAAAAGCTTGGATGTTATTATATATAGTATAATTAATAAAATACTATGAAAAAACATAATTTATACATAGGAGTTTGTGAAGAACATTTTTTATTGAATAAAATACCATAAGTTTTAACAAATATTGAGTAGTACAAATCAAATAATTAATTTCAATACATTTTTGATGGAAACCTTCTTAAATGTCTTCTAGGTTTGAAACCCCTTAAATGTTCTTTAGGTTTGATGCTCCTTAAATTTTCTCTATGAAGACCTATTAAAGTTCTCTAGAATTGACACCCCTGTATCTACCCTGCCGTCAAGCTTGCTAACAACAGACAAGCTGATCTCTCATAAATAATTGACCTTGGCATGCTACTCCCCCCCACCCCCGCTCCTCCCTGCCACCCCACCCCATCCACACTCTAAAATATGGTAGAGTAAAATATATCTCTGTCCTTCTCTAAACATTTCAAGCTCTCACTCTTCTTCTAGACCTAACAAATAACTCTTGATAGAAATAGTACAGTGAGCTTTAAGGCTCAATTACACAAGGCGAGATTACTAGCCACTCGCTGGCCTGTAAACTTGTGTACAAGTGAGCTTGTTCCAACACAGTCAGCGAGTTTCAATTACACTAAACTATCAAATTCGCCCAATCTTCTGACCTAGGTCGGGGGTCGGAGAATTGGGCGCTAATGATCGATTTTCTTTAAGAGGCAACCGTTACCGCTTTGTCCAATGACAGCAATGTCAACTGTGAACTGTGTTCGTCTTTTCCCTGTGTTCATCCCTACTATATGTTTCTATCCACCTTTCCTGTACCTTCTTCCAAATATAATACAATTACCTCATAAAGAGAAAAGAGGTTTTCCTTATACAGATATCTTGTATTATATTTGACATTGAAACTGTTACAGCTCTACAGGTGGACTTGTGTCGCCACGCCTTGGAAAATGTGCGTGTTATAAACAACTTGCAAGATGGTCTTGGTGTGCTCTACTCAGATCTGTACTCGGCTGGAGCGGCCAACTTGGTCAAGAATAGCGAGTTCAGCTACAACCGAGGCAGCGGTATCAGCTTCAAACAGCTGGGACTCAAGATATCGGGTTGGTACTCTTCTCGTATGCTATGGACACACTGCTCTTTTATAATATTCAACCTGACATGAATGCTCTGGGAGGAACAAGGAATCAATTTACCAAACTGATTCGGTCACAGGTTGGAAATAATTGATGATGATGATGATTTTTTCATAAAGTTGATTATGTTGTTTTACAGGCGCGACGCTTGAGAACAACAAGCTGGCAGGTATTCGTCACAACCCCGCCCTGACTGGCCAGCAACAGAGGGAGTTGGCCGGTTGGTTCACCCCCACGTCTGACGCGGTCAATTCCCCGTATGCCCCGTACAGTCCCCTACTCATCCCCGCCACGTTCACCAACATTGATCTCAACATTGGCGAGACCAAATACCTCGTCACACAAAAAGTTGGTCCGGACGTTGTTGATAGAAGGTTTTACATCAGGGTAAGAGAAAATAAAATGAATTATGGCCTAATGGCCTTGAAATGTATAAACACTGTACAATAATGTAAAATAAGTACCTAATAGCGAAGAAAGCCATCTTGAAAGGAGAGTTAGGTTAGGCCTAGATAGAAACAAACACACTTCTCTCTTCATTTCTTCTGACACTTTTTACACTTCTACAGTTACACGGTGTTTTAAATTTCAGAATTATTCCTTTTTTCATATAAAGAGAGACATATAAAACACAAAGAAATATATTATATGGAACCACATGCTTATTTCATATACAGATGTACCTTACTTTAAGGCGTTTTGTTTTAGAGTACTCCGCTAATACGGTACTTTTCAATAAGTGCTTGCGCTTAGTCTTAAGGGGTTTTTCGGTAGGTTTGAAATACAAGATTTTAGCATTTTTATTTATTATTTTTACTTTCACATATATATTTTTCGGCCTAGCCTAGAACTATTGCGTTACTTGATAAATGATAGTATATGTATGTTTTTAGACATATACATGCACTGGAAAGTGGGGAAAAGGCTTTGATTTGCTTTACGATGGTGGTATGGAAAATATTTGTATAATAATTAATGTTGTTGAGTTGATACATTGTTTATTTATTCTCGGCCAAAGAAGCAAACCCAATGCCTTGATCTATATCCACAGTGCACTCCTGGCTACGTGCTAGGCATTCAGCTCCTAAATCCGATCCACAACCGCAGCACGGAGGAAATCCTGATCCACGATGGTCAGTCCGTGTCCGACACTACTCCTGTGTGGAACCTCAGGCGGGACTTGGTCGTGTTCCCCACGACGACAGGCTCGTTCGCCATAGTGTTGGACTACAACAGCGGTATTGGTGCTTTGGGCGGGGCAGTACTTCTTATCTCCACTGTCGCAGGTTTGTAGTAGTGACGACTATTTAGTTCATTGTCATTGAACGTGTATGAAATAAAGTGCAGAGTTAGTGGTCTTACTTTTATTTGTGCTCTACCATTTTCCTAATATTCTATCATTTTATTTACTATCAATTGTCATTGAACATTGATAGAAGGAAGGAAGTGAAAAAATGTAGGCCTCTAAGTTCATAATATATCTTCACCATCTGTCTTGCTTCCTCTCCTATCTCATGTATTACCTGTAGACCAACTCTTGCCCGAACAATCATCAACTGTTTTCAGACTGGCCAGGTCAGTTTAATAAAATGCCTCCATTTTCCTCTATCTATCCACCACTCTTCCATTCTTCTCCCCTCACTTGAACACTTTCTGTTATTTACTCCTCCCATCTCTTTCTTAGCTTCTCCTGCGGACTTTATTCTTAATCCTGCTTCTCCTTTGCACGGTGTGTTAGTATATCATAAACTCTTAACAGTCAGCATTTTGTTGCTTACCTAGCTCCTGTGCAAGATGTCAAGAATCGTATAGTGAAGGGTCCTGTCCCTATGTTGACTGTCACCAACTCAAGAATAAAAGGAAACAGACGCGGTATTCACGCCTCCTATTACAACAGGTAATAAATTCATATAAATATGAGATTGCTCTTTTTCCCATTATTTTCTATAAAATAAAAAATGACTGCAAATAAAATTTAATATTGAATAAAACATCCATTTGGACCAAATAGTATATGTACCCAAAATTAACAATTATATACAATGATTCTTAATTGCAAACTAATATTTTGAAAACTGCTACAGGTATCTGGACGAGCTCGGAAATCATTATCTCCGCAAGGCGAATGAATCGATTCGGCTGTTTGGCTGCGACATATCCCACAACAGTGAGGAAGCCATCTTTATACAGTCTCCATTTTGGGATGTCCATGTATCCAACGTGACTGAGATAACCTTCATGATCAACGATTCCCTCATCACAGATAATGGTGAGGGGATCTACCAGTTCAGTAGGTAAGAAACAGGTTCTATATTTTTCAAGTTGAACTGATTATTATTATTTATTATTATGATTATGATTATTATCATTATTATTATTATTAATATTATTATTATTAATATTAGCACCGCGTCTTACTACCCGTTCGGATTGTACGCACTTACGCTAATGTGTAATGCTAGGGTGATTGTGAGATGAAATGGAGGACCTACAGTTTAACGTGGGATCCGAACCACGGTGGAGGCCTGGCATTCTACACAAGTTGTGATTAATACATGTCTTGTCAAAGGTGAAGAAATTGTTTGGTAATCAGATAAATCTGTGCTGCAGATAAATCTGTGCTGGGACCGAGGATTGAACCCCAGACCCCAGCACAGAAGTCTGACACCTTACCCCTAGACCAAGTTGAGCTGTTAATTGAAACTTTAGTTTTTCATACCAATTAACGGAAACGTTGCATCACGACTCTAAACATATCAAAACAAGTACATGTGCTTTACAGTATCAGCCATTGGCCATGTTATATGCATTTTTGTTTGTTTGTTTGTTTTAATCAGAGACTTGAGAAACTCCAATAACCTGTTCCATTGGATCCTCCAGTCCACCACACTGGAACGTAACGCAGCAGGAGGGTTGGACGTGTCCCTCCCTTACGTGTGGCAGTACAACGAGAACTTCACACATTCCCTTTATCTGGCCAACAACACTTTTCGGAACAATAAAGAGTTTAGTTTCATCGTCGACGGACATTTTGCATTGGTAACTTCTTTTCATCTTTGTAATCCATGATTAAAGCTATTTGAGAAGTGTTTGACTTTCATTCAAGCTTCACACTCACTTTGAGTGTTTTAATGTTTGTTTTGTCACCATTTAAAGAAAAAAAATAACTTAATACATTTCAAATACAAGTATTTATCAGAAACTCTGTTTGTCAAGGGATAAGTATGTTATGCACTCACAAAATTTTTACCACTCAAACTTAAGTAAAGCTAATGAATAACAATAATTCAGCCCACTGTTCTTTTAAAACAAATTAAGGGTATGTGAGTACCAACAAATTTGAGTTTGAGTCAAGTTTTCATACTCATTTGAACTTTTATGATTTTTACAAAACTTGAAAAATTTGTCTACTCGATAGGCTCTATTTTATCATGAACATTTCAATCAAATCCATTCATTTACAAGATACTATTTAGTATTTAATATCAGATTGAGTTCCTCAGTATTTCCTTTTGTCTGATTTAAAAATACCTAATGTGTACAACTATATTAAACTTATTTTAAAGTCTGAATTTTGATGGTCATCAACAAAAAAAGTTATTATTAACAAAGTATTTGTGTACAAATGTTTTATGTATTTTTTTTACATCCATTACTGTTTCCAGCCTGTGGCCTGTGTCAATTTTTTTATTCAAGCCACATTTCACCAATGATACACTTTTTGGCCATCCCAGGAATCGAACCCGGGACTCTTAGCTCAGTAGACAAATATTCTAACAACTGAGCTAAGGTGTCAGATTTATGGTTTATGTATAGATCTATTTAAAAAAAACTTTTTTTTAAACCTTTACAGTACAAATACTGCTCTATATTATTTGAACTAAAAAAAACTCATTGTTTTCATTCAAACTCGATTCGAATTAGATTTGGAAGTGAAAAATGCCCACTCGCACAATCTTAAAACCAAATCTTCAATAACCCATTGACATTTTTTTATTTTTTTACCAGGTGAACCTGACGGGCAATGTGTTTGATGCCAATCAGTGTAAAACGGGTCTGATGTCCATTCGAGGGATGGAAAAAAAGATGAGGATAGACAACAACCGCATGGAGAACAACCTCGGCAAGTTCATGGTGGAGTTTCGTGCGGACAGTCAGTCGGAGATACTCGGTGTGGTCTTTGCTAAGTTCATGTACAACATTGTCAAGAATAACCGCTTTGGGTTGCCGTCCTTCAATAGGGGCTTCCTACAGGTACGTCAGGAGTTTTAGGTTCAAAAGGTATTTAATTTACCTCTTTCTCTTAGGATAGAGGGGGGTGGGGGGAAATGAGAGTATGGATGAGCAAAGTAGTGACTGGGGGAATGAAATAAAAAAAAATGTTATTTTCATGATGGTTGTATTAATGTACAATAAATAAGGCTTTGGTTGTATTTTGATTTTCTTTTTCATAAACTAATAAATAATAAGTGCAAACAAAGATAGTGAATAAGAGGACTGGGTGAGATTCAAAAGAAAAATTCCAGATTCAACAATTACAAAGCTTTGCCAATACAAATATTTAAAGTTAAAATACATATTTATATTCACTTTTAAAAAAACTGAAATAAGCCACATCAAGCAAATTATAATATGTAATTAAATAAATATAATAGAAATAAAAGTAAAAATACTAACACTATTAGTCTATTACCACCGTTTCCTGAATAAGATGCAATTAAAGCATCAAAATACTAAAGTGTGTGTAAATAGGTTAGTATTTTTACTTTATTATGTGCTTTATTTTTCTAGGATTTTATCTTATTTATTTATTACATATTATTATGTTACATTTTTTATCAGTTTTTGCTGTTATATACGGTAATTTTGTTTACCCTGAAATGTAGCACTCTTACCTTGATCAACTATGCTAGATCCCTATCTGATAAGTTACTTCATAGTTTGGCTCTGGAAATATTTCAGATTATTTAATTTAATTTTGCTTTGAATTGAAACAGTGTATTTTACAAACCCCTATTATCTAATTAGTTAAATAGGTTAATATTTTATAAAACCTTATACACAAACAAGATATTTACAATGTGTCGGTAATAACTCTTCTCGGTTTATAGGTATCCACCACCCCAACATTTGTCCTCGGCTTTAACGGCATTCAGAAGGTCAGCGTGAATCGGAACAGGTTCGGCAACAACGCGTTGGACTATGAACTTGTTGCGGGTGTCCGCACAGCGAAGATCAACAACGCTGTGGATGTAAAGGAGAACTGGTGGGGATCGGCTGATATTACAGAGATCAAAAAAAGAATATTTGATTTTGACGACTGGAACAACCATGCTATGGCTGAATTTAGGTGAGTTAGGATAGTATTAAGTTTTCAACATTTATTTATCTATGGAAGGAGGAAAAGGAAGTAATTTCGATGATACTTATTGAACTAACACTAATTAAATAGCATGTCACACTCAATACACTTGAAGAAAACTACCCAGAGGGTACTTTTCATGATCATTTTGGCCAATACACACAACCCAAACACAACATTGTGACGACTGGATTCACTCTGGTCTTAAAAACAACTATCCCTTTCTTTCTCTTCCAACTCCCAAAATGGAGGGGAACCTTCAAAAACAATGGGACACCCACCGAAATTGTGATAAACCCAAATTAAATACAAAATTAGCATAAACTACTACTTCCTGGGGAAGATGTTATAATAGCATCAAAATATTGATGTGTGTGTAAGTATGTGTTAGCGTTTTTACTTTTATTTGTGCTCTACCATTTTCCAAATATTCTATTATTTTATTTATTACCAATTGTTTTTGCTCCATACACTTTATTTCATACATGAAATTAACATAAATAAAGAATCGCATAAAATAAAAATAAGCAAAACAAAATATTACAAAGATATTTTAAAATCTTTAATATAGATCTATATACAGTTCGGACAGGGCCGTGGCCGTTTTAAGAAAATGTGAGGCCCAAGGCAAAAAAAAATCTGAGAGCCCTCTTTGTATGCAGATTTTCAGTTTTAGCATCAAGCCGTTATAGTATATTGATATGTACTCGGTATTTATGTTACTTAATAATTTCTCATTTGTTATGTAATATTGATCAACCCATTAAATAACTTTACTTTATTGCAAACAAATTAAGTTAACGAATGTAAATTCCTTTTTGTACCATTGCACTGTTAGTTTTCTATGGGCCAACAGCAGTAACACAATGGTGGCGTATTCTACTGTACTGCAGCACATTACCAGAATAACGTAAATCTTAAGTTACATAAAGTTTGGGTTATCCAGAATCTGGAATGGAATACTCTCACTAAGCAAATACTTATTGCTGTTAATTATCTGTACACTATTAGATGCAAAATGTATAATAATAAATGTAATTGAATTTAATATCGTAATTTTTTTGGGGGGAAATGTGGCCCTCTGGAATGTGAGACCCAGGGCAATTGCCCCCTTTGCTCCCCCCTTAGACGCAGCCCTGAGTTCAGAGATTGAACAAGTAATGATCAAATTAAATGGCTTTGATTAAAATTAAATTTTAAAATTAATGTTTATAAAACAAATAAATAGTCTGATAGGCATGCAGAATGTTTGCTGTTGTAATTAGTTTTATATTTTCCAAAACCTACACACAACTACGCTAATGACGACCTTGTGTTTTCAGGCCATACTTGACAGAGGATGATTTCGATGCCTCTTTCTCTGTGTCGTTTGAGCAGCCCTCGCCCATAGACTTGGACAACCTTGGAGGACGTCTTCAGCAGCCGCTCACTTTGTACGAACGGGACCGGCCGTACATTATTCAAGCAGATATCACTGTTATGCCTGAGGTATGGGTCCTATCAGTAGGCACTTGAACTAAATGTTAGGCTCATATAGTCTGGTTGGCTGATGACAAGGAGGTTGGGGTTCAAATTCCAGCCCTCTTATCTATTCATTTCTATTCATTCCAGCCGTTAGGCTAATTTTACCATTCTCTAATATTGTTTAAATAGTTAGTCTATTTGTTGGCTGCTTTAAAAAAAATCAATTAAAAATATCTCTATGTTGCAATTTTTCCTCTTTTTTTTAGGTGACACTATCTATTGCCCCAGGCGTGGTGATGGAGTTTGCCCCCAATGTTGGCATCTTGGTCCTTGGAGCCCTGAAAGCCCAGGGCCGTAGAGGTCAGGAGATTATAATGAAACCTCTGGCGACAAAGTCAAACATGGAGGATAACCGCATAGTGAAACGTGCCGCGGTATCGTCCGTCACCGACTCGATCAGATTGTGTACAGGCAGAAACTGCACTAACGTTTCTGACAACCACGAGCTAGGTTTGTTTGCCTAAAATAAGATACTATTAGCGTCAGCTCATTACAAAGTTAGTTTATTTTCTCTCGATTATGATCTAAGTAGATTCCTACTTAATATGCACATTTTATTATATGCTTCTGCCTTAATGCATAATGCTAAGATTGTCTCCTTTTTTTTACCTATCTTTATTAATTTTTATCTCTGTTAACTGAACACCATAGGTGCGCTTGCCAATAACGAGGGGTTTCTGGAATATTTCAACCGCACCACCCTGCAGTGGGTGCCCATATGTGATGAGCGCTTCACCGAACGCAATGCTCAGGTGGTTTGCCGGGAGTTGGGCTTTGAAGCTCTCAACGTGTACTTTGACTTTGGCCTCCGGGTGGAGTTTCATCCGAACCATCTGACCAGAGTGTGGTCCTGGCCGGAACCACTTCAATGCAAAGGTTAGAGCGGCCTCCTTTCTTTTGGTTCTTTTTTTTATCATTCATCATCATAATTATCAATGTCAATTGTTTCCAGTCTGGAGTTGGCTCAGCTTAATAAAATCCCTCCATCTTTTGTCTTTCCTTCCAATATTCTTCCTCTTGGTCTCTCTTGTGGACTTGTCCCTATATACTTCGTCTCTATCATTCTCCTTGGGATTCTTTCCTTTTCCATTCTCATTACATTATCATAAAATCTCATCCTTGCTTCCTCTACTATATCATGTACACCAACATCCTCAACCTAACTCAACCCAACTCAAAAGTTAATTGCCGCACTTAAAAAAAAAGTAAGCCACCTAGCCCTTTCTTGAATTTGTTCTATCCAGTTCACCCCATTACAAAATTAATTCCAGTGAAAGATTGTGAAATGAAATCTAGCACGGCGAAGTGTGAAGTGATGGTAATGACAAGGAAGGAGTTAAGGCCTGTCAAATATCTTGGAAGTGTGATTGAGGCTAGGAGGAGTAGAAAGGATCTAATAAGAAGAGGACATCAGGAAAGTTGTTCTATAGGTAAGTAAGAGACCTGCTTTGGAAAAGAGAAGTGCCCTTGAAGTACAAGTAAGTGTTTGATATAGGGTGTACTTTGTACCCATTGTCACGTATGCAGCAGAAATATGGACAGTGAATGTAAGAGAGACTAGGAAAGTGGAGGCCATGGGAATGAAGTCTGTGACGAACATGTTAGCTGTCATGAGGAGAATCAAGATTAGGAATGAAGTTATCCGGGAAAGAGTAGGGGTACAGGGAGTACATGAGATAATAGAGGAAGCAAGACTAATATGGTAGTTCATCTAATGAGGATAGAAAAGGAGATAATGCCAAAGAGAATGATGGAGATGAAGTATGTAGGAAAAATACCTCGGGGGAGACCGATAAAGAAATGGGAGGAGCAGATGACAAAAAGTGTGCAAGTGAAGTTAATAAAATGACCCGGCTACAGGCAGGACACAGTTATTGATGGTAATAATGGTGGCAATTTTTTATGATTGAGATTAATTTATTAATACAGCATCCAAATATATGTTTCCCCGATAAACATGTGAAAATACAAAACTTTTGTGTAATGCATTAATAGAACAGTGAAAAGAGGATAAAAAGGCAAGAGTTACACACATACCAGAAAACTGTAGACCTTAAAGTCTACAATTAAAAATACAACAGAACACAAAATTATGAAATTTTCAAGGTACATCAATCCCCTTCTTCAGCAGAAGAAAGTAAAATACCATTTGGTTGGAGGACTGATCGACCCCAAAAATTTCGTAACTTTTGTGTTCTGTTGTATTTTTAACTGTGAACTTTGAAGCCCAAAGTTTTCTAGTAAGTGTGTAGGTCTTGCCGTTATTACATAAAAGTTTCCTAGTAACAAAGTGTTTTAAATTAAATAAATGCTATGGTGAGTTATCCTCAATCAAAAAACTGGGATGAAACTGCAACAACGAATAGCCAGAGTAGCGAAGCTATGTTTCTTTTCATCGGGAATTAAAGGAATTGATAATAATTAACAGTGGGTTATTAAGTTGGAGGTTGTGGTCACCCGATAATGTCACACACCCTGCTGAACCAGCCCCAACAACCAAGGAGGTTGTGTACCTCAGACATACCTGTCTCTCTCCCTCTTTCATATATAAGCTCACTCCCAACTGTATGTGTATTGTAATTTGTTTTGTTTTATCTAGGGGATGAGCTAAAGTTTGAAGAGTGTGAGATTCGTCTGAATGGACAGCGCTACGGGCACAGACACGAATGTGCTTGGAATAGTAATTTTGTGTTTATCCACTGTGGGAACACAAACCTGGATCACCCTTTCGACTACTGGGGAGGAATAAGGTAATACGAGTTGTGAAATTTAAAACAGATTATAATGAAATAGTACAAACAATCGTGCAATTAAACCATTATTAAGTAATTTCAATGCATAAAGTTATATAAATAGCCTCGATTTAACTTTTTTTCGAGCATAAGTAGTTAACAAAAAAAAAGCTTTAGTGGATGCATGGTTTAAGTGCTACTCTAACGATAGACTAGACTGTCAATGACAGGGAGATCATGGTTTGATCCCGGTCGAGTGTACTGAGGTTTTTTTTCCTAAATGATTTCCCACTCTCTCTCTCTCCACGCAAATGCGTGTACACTTTCTCAGCCCTAACCCACTAGTGTAATTAGTACATAGGCGTGTAACCTGAAAAAGTAATATTTTTTTTAAAAACTAACAAAAAGTATTTTAACTTCTTCAGCTTTAAGACTACTGTATTTATTATATATAATTTGATTTGTGTTCTCTTTGAATTGAAAAAGTGGACTTCACACATAGTTTGCCAAATGGAAAGAAAAAAATTATATTAATACTGATGTGATTTTTTCCAATTTCTAAGGTTCGCAAATGGCGAGTTTGAGCAGAATCTCTACGAGAACCGTATTCATGATGTGGTTACTCATCAAACTGCTCGCCGGGCCGATTCCCTCATGGAATATGTGAACATGACAGGCGCAGGGATCCTACATAATGAGAAGTCTTCCGCTATACTGAGCATCGCCAAGTCCCCGTCTATTACAAACGTCAACATTACATACTGCGCTTCTCATGGCATTACCCTGGTATCCCCCATAGAGCATGCCCGTCTGCTTTTCAACAGGTGATTAGAACCCACTTCAACAAGTTCGGCTTAGTGGTCATTGAGTCCGAGTTGAACCAAACAAAATGGAAAGGGACTTTTGAATCTTGAGGACATTCAGAATTTATATTTGAGTTATAAAAAAAAAATGTTTTTTTTGTTTTGTTTTTTCAAATTTTGTTTTATTGTTTGCTCAGCCCAGCATAATTATACAACAAATTTAACAACTGGAGGGCGGGGTTAGTAATAGGATACCCATGAAAGCTATTTAGAGTGTTTCTTGCTGCTGCTTTACCCCCTCCCCCCCTCATAAAATTAGATGCCACCTGAAGTAGTCTTTCACCAGCAAATTTCTAAAATGGCCCTTAGAAGATATTTGGAGTGGTCCTCGCCAGATTTTTTTAAAAAACTAATTGAAAGTGGTTGTTCCCTAACTCATTTTTTAAAATCAAGTGCTTTTAGAAATGAATTGGAGTGGTCCTTGTATGGATTTTTAAAAATATATTATGAATATAGAAGTTATTTTGAGTGACCCCCTACAAATATATATATATATAT
>CABFOW010006149.1:0-17854 GCA_902141385.1 Timema californicum
TCCTAGTGGGCAGACACCCACTGCGCCGCGCCTTGCCATGCCTTGCTCCTAGTGGGCAGGCACCCACTGCGCCGCGCCTTGCTCATTGGGCGTCCAACTTTAGAGTGCGCGCGCAGCAACAATTTTCAGACTATCAGCGTTAATTTCAAACAAATGATGTGTTTGTGTGGATATTAATATACGAGAAAAGTCCAGGGTTTTTTAAGTTTTTATAGCAACACTTTTTTTTTTGCCAGAATAAATGAAATATTTCTCCATTAGAAACATGAAAGTTTTTTTTTTCCACATGATGATATAAACAGTTCTGGAGTATTTGTCATGCACATAGCGGCATTATTTGCGTGTTTGGCCAACATCACCCGCAGCTTTGCACAGGAGACCCCCAGATCTACTAACCGTATGTGACTTGGTGGTCTAGGGGTAATGTGTCAGACTTCTGTGTTGTGGGTCCGGGGTTCAATCCACGGTCCCAGCACAGATTTATCTGATTGTCAAACCCTTCCCTCACCTCTGACAAGACGTGTATTAATCACAGCTTGTGAATGTGAGGAATGCCAGGCCTCTCACATGGTTCGGATCCCAGCGTATAACCTGAACGGGTAGTAAGACGCGGTGCTAATAATAATAATAATAATAATAGTAATAATAATAATCGTACATCCTTTCCATTGTGGTTCTTTCCATGTCCCGATGAGATGGAGTGTGATGGGGACAGTGAATATGAGGGTGTAGAAACACTTAAACTTAACTTAAGCCTAACTATCCAAACCCTGGTGACCGTTGAGATTATTCACCTTTTGGGAAAATTACCTATTGTACCAGCAAGGAATCCAACTCGGAACCCCTAGTTTCTTAGCCAGGAGCACTGATTACTAAACCAAGGCGATGGTTGCAGCATTAAATAGGAAACTTTTAAGCGAAGAGAAAAGGTTGTCATTAAGTTCCAGTACATCCTTGAAATATATCCAGAAACTGTTGATATCAGCGTGTAAAGAAAATTAATCTCTACTGTGTGTATGTACTGGAGTTACTTTTGATTTCTTTCGACAAAAAAAACGTTTTATATAAAACTGCTAAAACACTACTAGGCTTAACTAACTGTGCTTCTCTACACTCCCACCTTAAGAGGAGAATCTACAAAATAGTCCGGAAATCCATTTAGTGCCAAATACACTACACTTGTATAAACGCTACTTGTAGCAGAAACAGCCGACAGTGCTGGGGCGAGAATAAGATACCCACAGACTCATTTGCATGGCCAATAATCTAGTTGGTAGCAACACCTCATCTCATACCTCTCAAGTGCCCGTTGGCTCGACCCAAGAGGAGCCGCACTTCAATATCCCCGTCGTGTCTGGAAGAAGTCCTCCGGAACTCATTAGTAGTCAGACAAGCCACATTATTTCCAGCAAGTCGCCGCCTTCCTTTTCGGTGGCGGCGGCGGCGGCGGAGATTCGGAAGTAACGACCCGGAATGTATTCCGAGGGTGTTTTTCCATTTCTTCACCTATTGTTGCGTGTTTTAAACACCGGAAATTGGATGAGTTGGTGCTCATTTGCTTTGTTTTATGTGGATAGTTTCAATTTGTCGCGGCTGGGAAGTAATGCGTGACTGACCTTTATTTCGACTCGGGACACGTGAGACTACTGTGTAAAACAATGTAGGAATAGTTAATGTGACGTCATATCCTTTCAAATCCATAGTAACGCTCCCTAGCTACGAAATATTAGGCCCAAACATCCGTTGTATGCACTTAGTTTTGGTAGCTCCGCATCTTACTACGCGGCATTAGAGTTATAATAATTATGTATTGATTACGCTATTGTGCTGGCGATGAGGAAGGTTTGATTTTGAGGTAGTGTACCCATATTTTGCTGGAGGGAGAGTGGAAAACCATTTTGTAAAACCGACCTCAGTAGACTCAACCGTGACTAGAATCCAGAAATCCCCTTCATCGGTAGGCCACTCTATAGCTAGAATGACAACTTAGACAAGGGTTTCCCAACTAGCGGACCAATGTCCACGAAGTTTCTTGGAAACTGAATTCACTGTAGTAAAATTGATGATTTTATCTGAGAGGCCGAAAGTTTTGACTTGCGTGGGAAAATTCCATTAAAGCTTCAACTGATGTTCATGTTTAATTTTTTTCCTACATCTGATGTATTACATTGACTTATAAAAGATAATATATTTTAGTCGAAAATGTGTTTAATATGTAATTAAAAAGGTTAAAATTACCACTTCTTTTTTCATTCACAATTAAATACCTGTTCTGGTTTTTGCCAAATAGTACAAACAATTAGCCAATTATAAAGCCACTAGACTCGTGGATTCACTTGTGTACCTCAGGCACGTGTAAGTTGGAAACCCCTGTCTTAGACCATGTGGCCACCGAAGTGAGCTACACTTAATTGACAATATAACACTATATTCAGAGAAGTTTCACTGTCTGATAACATGAATTATTATATAAAATAACTATGGTAGTCAAGCCACACTATATAATAAAGCTTAAAAGGAAAGTTATTACCGTCACGTTTGTTGAGTCAGTTTGTAAGACTTAAAAGAAGAGCTCACGTTACCATGGCCGTCTCGTCCAATTCTATACTTGGGAGTCGTCGTCGTTTATAACTGCCGTGATCGCGTAAGATATTAAAAAGTTTCGTTATTTTAGATAAAACTTTATTTCCCTTAGTGATGTAAATATATTGACACCAATCATTAAATATTGCTAGGGGCATGGAAGAACTCTTCTCAATCAAAAGTGTAACATTTTAAAAGTATCTCTTCGCATATTAATTTGAATGAGATTGTACTTTGTAACATTTTAAGTTAAGATATACGCTAAATTATATATTTTTTTAAATATATTTTGAGCTATAAAGCACATGGTACTTTTGGGTTGAGATTCATCAGGCTCAAGGTTTTCTCTAGTTAAATCAGTTCTTCAGTATCTGAGAATAACATTGTATTAACTTAAAAACTTCTGAATCAACCCTACTCTCAAGCTCGCATTATTGCTGTATTTACAAATGCAGGTTTTGTAATTAAAATAGATTTCAGCAACTTAACCCCAATCAATTGCATATTATTTAAATTAAAAAATAATACCTGAACACCGGAATTTAACCCTGTACCTTTGAATCGCTGTACCGATGCCTTTACCACTAAACAATCAAGGGGGCACGGGACTCCTGGATATATCGGTGGCACGAGCATTGGCGTACTAAGCCAAACGTCTCAATATAGATGCGGCTATAACCGTACTAAACAATTGTAACAGCTTGACTGTTTAATAAATCAATTTTAATTCCTTCTTGCTTGTGCCCACAAAATTCCTCTTTGTTTATATTTAAAGGCTGCCAATTTACGTCCGCTGTTTAGCAGGAGATTTTTGTTTACAACGGGTTGATTTATTTTTACCACGAGAAAATGTTAATTTGATTTTCAACTTTCGTTTGTTCAGTTTCATGTATTTAACAAAAATAGGCATTGTGTAATAATAGAATATTCATATATTTGGCGCGGAAACAATTATATTTTGGGGATACAGCATATTCTCGTAAATTACAGCATTTTAAATTCAGCATTCTTTACTAGGCGAATGTTGGAGTTATAAAGATTTCTTTAGAAATATATCTAAACTCTATTGGTATTTATTCGTAGCTCTGTATAGTGTACATGATGTAGCTTGAAGCAATTTACCTGATGAATATCAATGTAAAGTGGGGCTAGCACGTTATAAGCCTGGTTTATTCTAATTTTCGAAGGCGAGTGTGTCGCGGATTAGAGCACCCAGTTCGCATCCCACTATGTGGTGTAATATTTTAGAACGGCATGACAATTTGCCCAATTGAAATTGTGTTTCCCCATGCATGACGAAGAAAGGTAGTTCTTAAACAATGAGGGTTGAATCTATTCAATCTAACATTTAAAAATATGATAATCTGAAAACCACATTAAATGTCGGGGCTAATTTATATTCAAGAGGGTAGAGAAAAGAGCTATAGTCCCATTTTCATACGAAGGGCCTTATCTAACAGATACAAATTTACAAGATCTACTTTCACTTATTAACATGCCAAGTCATGTCGTAGTTATCTATCGTTTTTGATTTGTATAT
The DNA here is from genome assembly GCA_902141385.1 of Timema californicum. Lineage (NCBI taxonomy): Eukaryota > Metazoa > Arthropoda > Insecta > Phasmatodea > Timematidae > Timema > Timema californicum. Next base: position 4,124 of record CABFOW010006149.1, read on the forward strand.
TATCAATAACTATAGAATAACACACAAAATATAGTGAAATACGCGTATGTTCAACGGTAACTGCGAAAAAATGATGTTTCTTAAGGCTCTTGTTTTAAAAATAATTGTAGTATACATTAGAACACTACCTAAAAAGAATATATACGTTTTTTTTCGGTGTATTCACATATATACACTACTGAAATAGGAATGAGGAAAGTATAATTTAGAGAAAGTGCTCCCACATTCACATGGGGTGAAATGAAAAACTATTTAGTAAAAAAATAGAATGTACACAAATTCATCACTGTAAGGAGGAAAACCTTAGTTTAACCTATAATAAAATCACTGAGAACTGTACCTGTAATCTAGCCCATGACTCATAAAGTTCACAAACGTCCTACCAAGGTTTCTGAGCAGACGTATGTTTGTATCCATGCTTTGTTAACGATCTCTGCGATGTTCGAGCATTACTACACAACAGGTCCAATGTTAACCTCCGAGGAAAATGAATTCTCCCTGGATGTTGAAATAGAGTTCACCAACAAACAAAATAAACGATGATTAACTCTTGACATGGTTGACCGACAAAGGTTTGTGATTGGTCCATTGAACTTTACAAGAAGATGCTTGAAAAATTTATTTGATGGTTTTCTCAAGTCTATTTATATATCTGTTTAACGGTTTCTGAGAAAAGCAATCTAACAAGTAAAACTAGAGCCCGATTTTCATATGAAGGGCCTGGGTAATTTGACAGAAAGGTTACTAGATATACTTTTACTTATTCATACGTCAAGTCATATCAATTGCAACTGTCGCTTTTGGCAAGACGCTATCAATACCTATAACATAATATTAATAAAATAGTAAGCTACAGTGGGACCTCTATAGTTATCAAACTTCCGTACATAGAAATTATCTATTTATCGAAGTTTTGGTGAATTCCCGTGACATTACATAACAAAACTCTTTCTATGTATCGAAAAAATTTAAGCATAGAATTTTTTTCAAGACGAATCGGGATTTTCATCCCGTAATTACGATGGTATACGAAAAACACGTGAGAAAGAATAGACTTGAGAAGTCGCAAGAGAAAGAAGGAAATGTTTAGTCAAGGTCATTGCGAAGCCCGTATTGCCTAAACTCTTCGCGCCCATTTCGTCGAGTAACCTCCCTCCTCTCTAACTAAATCAAGTTCAGGGGCCTAAGCCCTCTAAAAAATAAATTTTGGCTGATTTACGTCATGGTCTTCAATAAGCCAAAATACCTGACGATGTATTTCACGAACTTAATAATAAGTATGAGCACTTTTATGATTAATCCATATCGGAATTTACTGTGAATACATTAGACAGTTTTTCACACAAATGTTAATCCATTTGAATACTACTGAACATGTTTTTTAAAGGTATGTTCAACACATTTTGTTCTTGTTTGTTCTTAATTATCTTTATGAACATAACTTGTACTTAGTGTGATTCACATTCATATATAATAAGTGCATTGATTAGGAAATATTCCTAAATACACTAGATTACACAATATCATGTATAAAAAAGATAATTTCTTTATATAGAAGTTTATATATATCGAATATTTTTATGGACCCATCTACTTCGATACATGGTGGTCAGACTGCATTATTAAGTTTGGGCACAAAACACTTTTATTTATTAAAGCGCTTCCTATTATAATTGGTCTGTAGTAGAGCGCTCAGACATTTAAAAAAAAACAGTGGAGTTTGATCCTGCCGTCTTTTCCACGCCAATTTAAAACTGTTCCTCACTCTTATTGATCAAGGTTGTACCACCAAACACAATCACTATCATTGTTAATATGAACTATCGCTCCTTGTCGTAAATTAACAAAGTAGAAGTATAACTAGAACCTGGAGCGGTGATCATGCGGTCTAAAGTGTTAATACTCGGTATATACACTCTTAGTTGCTGTTGATTAGGAAGATCGAGGTTTGAAACCTGGCCTAGTGTAACTTAGTGTGTTTTTATATTTGTGATCTTAGTTGTGAATTTCTTATTATTTTTCTAGACTAATGAAGGTGTATTTCTTTACTATTCAAATATATAAACAAGCTGGAAACGATTTTAATCGTAACTTATTGTTACGGGCCACATTGTCGATTTATTTTGTTCAATTGTTCAGGCTTTACGTGTGCTTACGTGTGCCCGGACATGAACATTTGTTCTCTCAAATCAAGCATTCTATAGTATTATTATTATTATTTATTAGCACCGCGTCTTACTACCCGTTCGGACTATACGCACTTACGCTAATATATAATGGTAGGGTGATTGGTAGATGAAATGGAGGACCTATAGTTTAACGTGGGATTCGAACCACGGTGGTGGCTTGGCATTCCCCACATTCACAAGTTGTGAACCATTCTATAGAATATTTAGTGGGTTAGGCCAACTTGATCTCTCCCTATCCCGTATCATGTAGAAAACTTAAGCTCAAGCTGGGGCCGCAACATGTTATGAAGCATGGTCCATCACATTAAATGTTCTTAGAATACCTAAATTTAGAATACAAATGTTCATGTATGGGCAAATATGAGGACAAACTGAGATAATCGAATTATGTAAACGTAATTTTGTTACGCCCCCCTTTTGGGCTGATAAAAAATGAAATGATGGTGATGAAAAATAAAATAGGGACGTAGAATAGGTGGCTATTCTCACTACTGGCATGTTAATTTTGTAACTGTAAATTTAATTTGTACTAAAATCTAAAATAGTAAATGTCCTTGTTTGAAGACTTACAATTTATTTGTAGCTACGAACTTTGATACTTAACGAGTAAAGCCACTTGACGTATATTTAATTTCTAATTTTATGTATCTATAAAACATTCTTAGCTTTGCTGTGACTATAAAGATAGGGTGATTGGAAGAAAATAACCGTAGTTTGAGCTAACATCCTCCTTCCCACACAAGCAAATATTCCAAATGGGTTTATTATTAATCTATACCTTATCTACTGTAGAAGAGGTGGTGACCATAATTATGAGTAGTTATGTTTGTCAGTCAAAACTTTTACGAGAAATAATTTGTTTTCATTTTTTTAACGTTTTTACATTAATAAAACACGAACTTATTAAAATAACTGTTTGGATGTTTCTTTTTTGTCGAAGCGGCGTCTGTGGCTCGCTTAAAAATTACTTCCAAACGGGTGCTTCTAAAATGCTAAGTTCTCTTCATAAATTAAGATGGCAAAGCAGCCAAAACAAGGGCTGTTGCTGATGTTATGCTAAACGGTGTTTGGTTTTGTCAATGCGCATCTGTTTACAACATGAACATTTTTTCTAAATTTCGAAACTAATATTTTGTATGGCTCTCTTTCTATGTTATAAAGACAAATTTATTTAGTTTGGTGGCCTATTAGAAGAAGATGCAATTGTGAGTATAATATTTTTTAATATATTATTTCATGTTCCATAATATCTCCTATTGCTACAACTGTAAAAACAAAACAAAAAACATAATATTTGTATTAATATTTTCTTCTTCTTTCAATGAGATGTGAAAACGCCAACTGTAAAAAAAAAAGACCAGGGAAGTATTTAAATCGTTTGATAACACTTTTACTTTCTCTCGACACCTCTAAGAGAAAGTATTGTGATCGTAAAAAAAATAACTCAAAATTTTGAAAAATGTCATCGTTTCATGACTCCCTGAAACAAAACAAAAAAAGTCAATTTCGCGTTGCGGGCTGGAGTCGAAACTATTTTACCGATTGGGCTAAAGCTTAGTATCTGGGGTGTTTATAAGGTCCCCCCCCCCCCCAAGNCCCCCCCCCCAAGAGATTTTTGGAATTAGACATCCAAACCTAAAATAAAGGGTAGCTTATTGATGGTCAAAAATAAAAAAAATCTCTAAATTTGCTCTGACGATTTTGAATTTTATATATAGACACTGTTTTTCACTATAAATACAATATAAGCTCTCATTTCCTCATGAAAATGACTTTATGGTACTTTACATGAGATAAATTTTCCAATTTTGATAATTTATCCACAGCTATTTGAGATATGAAATAACTTATCATTGTAAAGTTGTAGTGTTATTAAAGATAAAAATATTTTATTTGAAATAAACTGTTATAAAACCAATAATTTCTGATCTATAATCAAAAATACATATTATTAGTTCAGGTCTTTGAAAATTAATTTGATTCTTATGCTCTTTGGTAGACAAGATATTGCTCTTTTCTCAATTTTTCTGTAACAATGTACCTAGTTCCTAATGCCATAGATTAAGTAAGTAACAGTGTTTGTTATTTCATTTTTGATATTGTTGTAGTGTTTCTACAACAATGTATATACCTATTATTCAGTTTCACAAATCTTAAGAGTTTTTAGTAAATCTATATTTTAAGATAAAAAGGGAGAAAGTTTGTGCGGTGCACCAGACCATTTATTTTATTGATAATATAGTATCTCTTAGCAAGTAATAATTATTTCCAAATAGGTTAACATTAGTGACTTTCAACCAATATTACCAATAAAGAACCTTCAGCCAGTACTAATTCACTACCTTCTCCAATAGAAGGGTATCTATGCGACCGTAATGAATGCCTTCAAGAATCCTCTTATGGCAGCTTCCTCGGCCCAACAATAGCCGGTCAGTGTTCACAGCTTATGGGAATGTTGGGGACCTATACGAGGTTTCAGTGAATGCTTCATTAAGGCCCTTGGCCCTGTCGAGTGCAGGTCTAAAACCTATTTTGTGGTATGATGAGTGNGTGACAATAACAGATATATAATGGAAACCGCAAATGGCACTGGCAACCGGACAGATCTTGCGGAAAAATCATACGTTTGGAAACATCAGTTTTCTCGAGATCGAGTGAAATTTTCATGTTAATATTTTCAACACCTTTTTTATGATAATGTATCGATGTTTATTAATCATTAAATTTTCTTATTCTTTGTTATGAAGCCGGCATTTTTATATTGAAAAATGTCAATATTATTAATATTTGATCACTGTCAAAGTTATGGAGGAGGTGTGTATATAAAAAGTATAACTTAATTAACATGCTTCTATTCTTGAAGATAACCGTTTGTTCCCATGGCTCTGCATTTCCGCGCCAAATGAAAAGAGCCAATCGCCTTAAGGTGGGATAAAAATGTGCCAGTCAAAGAATTCCTTTTTTTCGGTAACCACTTTTACTCTTAACACATTAATAAAGTGGCCCAGGAGATGAGATTTTTATTTTATTCATGACACTTAATAAGAGTAACAGGTTTTAATCTCTCTCTTGAACATCGGGACATGATCTATATCTTTTTTGTATCTATAAAATATTGTAGAAGCTTTCCGGGATTATTGTGACTGATATTTTTTTAATAAATTTTGCTAATACACTTTTAAAAATGTACTCAAATTCAACTCGTGGATTAAATATTTGCTTGTTTGCAGTTTTTTCTAGAACCAAATTGAGAGCTGAAAAAATAAAGGAACTTAGCTCTCGGTGACACTCGCACCTTAACACGTAGAGGAATAGGATTCACCTTAATTCACCAAGGAATAAAATTCACCTTAACACGTGGAGGAATAGGATTCACCTTAACACGTGGAGGAATAGGATTCACCTTAATACTTGGAGGGATAGGATTCATCTTAATTCGCAGAGGGATAGAATTCACCTTAATTCATGAAAGTATAGGCTTCACCTTAATTCGTGGAGAAATAGGATTCAGCTTAATTCTAGCAATGGAATCTGATGCACCTTAATCTATGGGAACTCCAACTCATCAGAATTATTTCACAAAGTTATATTAATTGGATGTGTTAAAAGAGTTGCAGACACTTTTTTAATTTTTATCTAAACATAACTGCCGTATTTGAACTAATAGCTACTATTAACAACTTTACTNTTCCCCCCCCCCCCCCCAACCCCAACTACAATTAACAGCTGGAAGGACTCGTATTATGAGTGTCTAACTGTCCTGATGATGGCGCCGATGTAGCGCCGAAACATGATTAGAACCTTGGCTGGAATTTGTACAGCATTTCAGAAACAAGGGAATTAAAGAACAGATAAGAATAGAATTCAATTTATTCAATTTATATTCAACCTTTATTCTTACTTCACTTCTCAATATTTTGCTAATTTATAAACTTTTATTTATTCTAACCTAAATTAAATCTGTCTTTTTCTGCCTTAACTTCACACTTGACTTAAACTCATAAGTTGATATTATATTTATTTTAATGTGTTATATATATATGTGACATATATTATTTTAATATGCTCTTAACTCTTTTGAGATTATGATAGAAATATAGTGAAGTCCCCAAATTGTCAATTCATTCTACATTATGTTATTAATCTTGTGTGTTTTATATCTTATATACTAGTTGATCTTTGGACTTTATACTAAACTACAATTTTCAAAATCTTTTCCAGATTTAATCTTATTATTACATTTAAGAAGTTCTTTCCTTACTACTTTTCATTGTTTTTCAAAAATGACTCTTTAGAGGTAAACAACTCGTGCGGCCACAACTCACCTGCAGTCATTTGCGGAGTTATGAGACTTGGTAACTTGAGGAAATAGGGCTTTAGATTTAGCCAGCAGTGATATTTCCTCTTTACCTTAAGTTAATAAGTTTCGTAGTTTTCTTTCCGCTCTTTTTTATTGACATGAGAGAGGGTGGTTTTAGGCGAAGGGAGAAAGAGCGTATACGCTTAGACAGAATAGATAAGTTTCAGAAAATAGCAGCACATGGAATTGTATTCTAAGCCGTGTGGCCTGACAGCGATGGCGATCAAGTTTCGAATCTCGATCGCGTATATTGACTAGTTTTTCCCAAATATTTTTCCAATTTTTCTCCGCCTAGAGGTGGGTATATTTCTCTAAATTCTACCTTCTTCATCCCTAACTTATTAAATTTGGATAATCCGCATCGGTGGTTACATAGTCTAGCACGTCACTCTCGTGTTTAGATAGATTTGAAATGATGGAGAGATCTAGGTTCGAATTCCGGTCGGGTGATCTGAGGGTGAGTTTTTCTCTAAATTGTTTACCACTCTCCTTCTGTGGCGCCATTTCCTATGAAACCATAATTTGTTCATCCCTATTCCACAAGCGTAAGTAATTAATACTTCCAGTGTTTATGGAAATAATAAGCTCGATCCTTACATGCTCAATTTTTCCAACCAAAATTATAACAAAAAAAATATATTTTTATTAGATAGATAATTTTTACTTTACTTGTGTGAAATTCAAGTCAAAAAACACAAATTTTAATGTTTCAATCATAATAAGTCAGCATGGTTTGCCAACATATATGTTAGTTTCCTCACATAAATGGTCTAACATTTTGCAGTTAAAGAAGAGCCTAGAATATTCTACTGGGGGTGTATCCACATCAAAAAGGTTCAGCATTATTATGAAAGGGTTTGCATCTTCACTATTATCACAGTCATTTTCATCACTTGTTGTAAGATCACTAAGTTCACTGTCATTTATATTTGACAAAATATCCAGAACTCTTGCGATTGATTTATTGGCAACCATGCTGTTTACTTACTATGGAAACAATAAGTCACATATTTTCATTCCAGTTGGTTGCTGCCATTTACAAAATATTCTGTAACATAGAAACACAAGTGACCAAGGAATGTTTTGTTTTTGACACGCAAAATATACTAAGTTACGGTGGAATATATTCTAAATGACACTTGAGCAAATTTTATTTGGCGGAATATTCCGTAAATAACACAGGAAGGGTTAATGTATGTATACCTCTAACCCTAAAGAGTACTAATACGCAGTGTAAAAATAATGTCGTTCCACAGAAAACACATAATTTTCAAGTTTGGGAACCAAACCCCCTTAAAACATGTTATAATGTGTGTAATCCACGTCAAGCCTTTACACCTTTCAACATGAAACGAAACGATTCTGACGTATGTCTGCCTGGGTAAGTGGTCGGGACCGACCAGACGCGTCTTCCCTGCACTCGAAGAGACAAACAGGTTCTAAGATATTTGGACAAGGTTGAATTGAGAGAAATGTTTTTATTTGTGGATGTAAATGGTTGCTCACGGAGCTGAAGACTTCGTGTTGTGGCTGCTAGCATTGATGTTGCGTGCCACCATGTTCCACTGTCCATACTAATGAGCCAGTGTTTCCATTTCTCTCACCAGGCTGCGCCTTGTAGGCACACCACCCCCAGTATTTACACCTTAGACTGCCATAATAATTATAAATCACCTAGTAAAAAGACAACACAAAGCTATGACTGTAAAAAAACCTTTATTAGCATTTGGAATATTTTAAACGTATAACACTATTACTTTAAAATGGCAAATTAAAATTTTGAAAATTTTAAAATTTATTTTGGTGTATTTAACGAGTACTTGCTGTACCAACTGATTATATCAACAAATGACCTATAGACTAACTAATTCTCAAAAATATAACACCCTGACTCTCAGGTGTTAGTTAATTATTGTGAAATGGGATGCCCCAATGTTAATGAGTCAATAATGCCTGTAATCGAACCTGGGACTCTTAGTTTTGTTGATGTTTAAGCACCGCGTCTTACTACCCTTTCGGACATCTCATATATTTACTAATGACGCTAATTAGTTAGTAGGGATAAGGTAGGTTGAATTTAGAGAAAATGAACCCCCATTTGCGTGAAGTGAGAGGGGAAAGAAATTTAGAGAAAAGTCCCCTCAGTAAACCTGGCCTATATTCGAGCCCCAATCTCCCCATTATCTGCTGTCCAGTCTATTGTAAGATTAACGCTTTAGAGATTAGACCATTCGACCAGCGAACCAAACCAGGTGACCCTTAATTCAAAAGGCAAATGCCCCAATGGCAAGATATTGGACAGTGTGTCATGTCTATAGACTGATAGAAATATTTTAAAAGTTGTCAATTTTATTAATTTAGTAATCTAGGCAATCTTGTAGTATATTTTTTATATGTCACTAATTTTATTAGTATTTTTAGCACCACGTCTTACTACCTGTCGGATTATACGTTTATGTACTAATTACGCTAATGGTTTTAAGTATTATGAAGGTTATAATTTGAGGTGTACCCGAATTTGCGTGATGGGAGAGTGGAAACAATGTTGGCAAAACAACCCTCAGTACACCCGACCGAGAATCGAGCCTCTCCCCGTCATCAGCAGTATAGTCTACTGCTAGAGTAGTGCGTTAGACCGCGCGGCCGCAGAAGCAGGTCCGAAGGAAGTTGTGCTACGGATTTTATCGCTCAAGAAAAATCCGTCGACCCCGGTTTGGTTTGAACCCATGAACATCGGGTCCTGAGGTGAGCACTTTATCACGAAACCTCATATTGTAGCTAGGAAATATTTATAAAAAAAATCATTTATCAGCAAACTACCCTTGAATAGATTGGTATTTTTAAAAAAAGTATTAATTGTTATTTACAATGCAAAAAATTTCAGGTATTTATTTTGAACAAAATCGTTTGACTCATTTAAAAAAATTATTTTCAAAAATCAGTCATCAGTAGACTAACCTTAATTTTAGAACAAAATTATACTTTAGTACGCCTCAAGTGCGGCGCTACACTAAATACAAGATATCACCTACCTAAATTCGAATGGAATGAGCCGTTCTCGCATAGGAAACTGGCCCATTCCATTCTGGTTTTGGTAAGTGTCGTCATGAACTTAGTGTAGCGCCGCACTTGAGGCGTACTAAATTTGACTATGAAACTGGCCCTTTGCCCTTAAGGATGACCTTATCACACGTCCATATTAAGTTTGAACGAAATTCCTCGAATCATTTCTGCTTTGTTTCCGAGTACATACTTAAAGATGGTCGGACTGGATTGATAGACAGAATATATTGTTAGAGCCACTATTTTGCGTTCATGGCTACATAAAACGTCGTGAATTATCCCAACCTCGGGGTAGGAAAAGTTCACAATTACCATACTTTCTCTATACAAGAGAAATTGACAGATACGAATACTTATCGTATAAATAATCTACAGCTTAAATCTTATAATACATCCTATAGAGTAAATATATAATGGCATTTTGATAATCTTATGTCTATATACGATCAAAAAATGTAAGGACCTACCATTTTTGCAAACTGTCATCCTTTATATTTCACTACTCATTTGTTTTCAAAATGTTGCTCCTAACATGACATTTATATATTATTTATATTTCACTCGTCTTTACAGAATAGTTGTGAAATTGCATTATATTGAAGGTCAACATCACAAAAGAGATCATCATTTTAAGAATTATTTTGTTTTAGTTGAAATGCCTTAAATATAATGTATGTTTTAAATAATATTTTTACTTTCTCATATCAAGAGAAAGTATTGTAAACGCGAGCTTTATTTACGATGCTATGAAAAATTCTTAAGTTGTATATGAACATGAAACTGAAAAAGTTGATACTACAATTATGTATGTCTGTCTGTCCCTGGCCACGGATCTAAAACGGCTTTATGGATTTGTTTAAACTTTACATTTAGATATTATAGGGCTATACCACCAAAATTTTACTTTATCCCTTTAAATTAAGGGTAGTTCAGTGATGAATAATTTTCTGGAATTCCAAATTTTTCTAAAATGGCTCAAACGATTTTGCTTAAAATTCACATCTAGGATTTGTTTGGCATGACAGTTTTAGGGCAAATATTCTTTGAAGAGTAGTTTACTTATGACAGATTTTTCAAAAACTTGAAGTATCTTACAAATAGACCTAAGGATTTGGTTTCAAATAGGTATCTTGGGAAATGAATCAAATAGCCGAAGCTATCAAATATGCATTTTAGTGAGGACAGCGCCATTTAGATATCATATTTTTCAATTTTCAGAATATGATATCTTGGGAAAGTTTTACATTACAATTAACATTGTATTCTTTGTTTTGGATGAAAATTTTATAAAGGGTATTTTACTTTTGAGTGATATTTGAAAATTCGAATTATTTTTAAATGGATCTAACCATTTTTCTTAAAATTTATATCTAGGGAGTGTTTGACATGACATGACAAATAAGCAATGTAGGGCCTACTTGTTTCGGGAGGAAAATTTAACTATTAGAAGTTTACTAATGACGCTTTTTTTATTTGAATATTTAAAAAATGTTTCTAGCAATTTGGTTCAATTGGTTTCGAGAGACTTTTACATTTCAATAATAATGTATCTTTATTATCTAAAATAAATTAATTTAAGGGTAGTTTACCAACAGTAAGTTGTACAAAATTTGAGTGTTTTGAAATTGACCTTTTAGATTGAATTAAAAATGGGAATCTGTGATTAGTTTTCATGGCAAACAACAATAGTTTTTTATTTTTACAAATAGCCAATAGGTAGATTACAAATAATTTAATTCGGAAAATTTGAACTTTGTTAGATATATTTGAACATTTTGGTTTAAAATTGTTATATAAGGAATGATTATTGTGATTAACAATATGATGTGCTTGTTTTTATGAGTAAGTTTTATTTAAGGGTAAATTAGTAAAAACCTATTTTGAAAATTATCTTTAAGGCTATAATAAACAATGAGAGAAAGTTTGTGCAATTGTGTCGTACAATTTATTTGTATCATGTAATCTCACTGATATAAAATAATATTTTCTGTTTTATTTTAAGTGCATATTAAGTGGGAATAAGTTGTAAAAATAGGAAGCTTTGAATTATGAACTATACATAAGCTAATAGTGACTGCATTTGGCATATCTAAAATTATTTTGAGTAATAACATAACAAGTGTGAGTGTAAAGTAGATCACTTTACCACGTTTTGTTCCATGGCTTTTACATACTTAGCAAGAGTAATGGTACTTGGCGTGACCGACAGGAAATACTCAAGTGGCTTTAACACCTCTACCGGCGGGAGTTCGAACACCTAATCACTTATCCTCTCGTCCTCTACTCTATCCTCTCTTCCTTCACAACTCACTTATCCTCTCGTCCTCTACTTTGTCCTCTCTTCCTTCACAACTCACTTATCCTCTCGTCCTCTACTCCGTTTTCTCTTCATTCACAACTCACTTATCCTCTCGTTTTCAACTCTGTCCTCTTTTCCTTCACCACTCACTGATCCTCTCGTCCTCTACTCTATGCTCTCTTCCTTCCCAACTCACTGATCCTCTCGTCCTCTAATCTGTCCTCTTTTCCTTCACCACTCACTTATCCTCTCGTCTTCTACTCTATACTCTCTTCCTTCCCAACTCACTGATCCTCTCGTCCTCTAATCTGTCCTCTTTTCCTTCACCACTCACTTATCCTCTCGTCCTCTACTCTGTCCCTTATTCCTTCACAACTCACTTATCCTCTCGTTTTCTCCTCTCTCCTCTCTTCCTTCACAACTCACTTATCCTCTCGTTTTCTCCTCTCTCCTCTCTTCCTTCACAACTCACTAATCCTCTCGTCCTTTAATTTGTCCTCTCTTCCTTCACAACTCACTTATCCTCTCGTACTCTACTCTGTCCTCTCTTACTTCACAACTCACTTATTCTCTCTTCCTCTACCCTATCCTCTCGTCCTCTCTTCCTCTACTGTCCTCTCTTCCTTAACACTTCACCTTTGAGGAAGGTATAAGCGTCAGTAAATTTAACCGCAGTGGCAGGGGGGGGGGGGAGAGAGATTATCCATTTAGACAAAAAAACCACACTTGGTACACCCGGTCAGGATTTTAACCTCGACCTACCCGCCATTGATAAACCAGACTAGACGAGATTGACCCACAGAAGCGGACTACAGGCGCTGTTCCACAATTTGGGGGATATCTTTTTTTAAATCGAATCCCGTTGGGATGCTTTGTCTGGCATGAAAACATACAGCAGTGGGTAAGGGGAGGGGGGATTTCGGACTTCACAAGGGCTGTCCCACATGCATACACAAGGTATGTCCCAGATGCAGACATTCCCACTAGTGTTGGTCATTTATAGATAACCACTGCAAAATTAATACCATATCGGCACCGCTTTAGCTTTATCTAAATGGATAGTTAGACTACAATAGGTTGAGGAGGTGGAATTTTAAAGAAATATTTTGGCACTCACTCGGAGAGAAGGTATAAAATCACTTAAAAATAATCTTGGTGTGTACTCCCTGACAGGACCAAACCGAGCCTCTCTAATCACAGTCATGTGTTCTAACCTCTCGTCTATACTTGCTAGTATCTGTCTGACTCTCTCTCCCACTTATTATTCCAACTTAATCTGCCTCTCATCTTCTCGGTCATTAGCAAGGGCGTCTCGAGGGACTATCTGCCCCTCTCCTCCTCTCCCCAGCTGCTCCTTTCACATCAAAGATACTTTGTTCAAGATGGAAGACCCTCATATCTAATGGGAGGTCTCACTATATCACAAGATAATCCCTGCAAGACGAGGAACTAGACTGCTTCCCTTATAATCATCTTACTTTTTTTGTTTTTATCTTCATCCATTCAGAAGACATATAAAATTAAAACAAAGCTATTTTTACTCTCAATACAAATATAGCTTTAATAAGGCAAGTTCTCACGTGTAATTTTCAATAAATCATTTTAAATGTTCTCATTAAAAGAGAAAAGGAATTCTCGTTTTCTTAATTTTTAATGATCATTATTGAAAAAAAAACACAGTGAGAACATGTACAAGAATTACTGATACTGAATTATTTTTTCTTTTAATGTAAATATTTATTTAAATTCAACGTTACGCTACGACCACTTGCTACCTTGTATTGGAATTAAGGTGGAGGGGGGGGGGGGGCGCAAGAAAA
>CABFOW010006149.1:17903-34817 GCA_902141385.1 Timema californicum
GGGGGGGGGGGGGCGCAAGAAAAGGCCAGTGTTTTTCAGTTTTTTGGGCCAAACTAAATAAAATATTGCTCCAGTACGAACACATAATTTAATTTTCCTCACATGGTGACCTCAAAATTTCTTGAAAATCTGTGAAGGATGTTCTGGAATTTAATGAAAACATTTTCTCTTCATTTAAAAAGTTTGTTAGATAATACCGCCATGATTATGACAGATATTCAGGAACTGCTTACATCAACATGTGAAGAAAATTAAGTTTCATGTTTGTACTGGAGCAAAATTTTATAATTATTTTGGCCAAAAATGTTGTTTTGTTTTGCCATAAAACTGCAAAAACACTGGCCTTTTCTCGCGTGCCCTTCCATCCCAACCTCAATTGTTTTCGACGCGCTCATCTAAAGTTTCTTTTTATTTAATACGTGTATTTTCTAACGCTTGTGATAACTACAATAGCCCCGTGGCTTCTTTGGGGCTGGCTTACAGCTCACAGCTGACTTCTGACAGTCAACATTTATGTATATACCTAAATTTTGACTACCAGACAGTGACAGCTGCTAAACACATCTTTTTGCAGATCATATGGTTCGGCGTAGGGATACATAATTTGGTTTGGTAACTTTTCAAAGCCGTCAGCTGTCAGTTAGCACCAAATAAGCCATGGTGCTACTGTACACACAGTGCAGCCCTTAGGGATGTGCAAGCGGTGTGGTAGGATTTTATTTTTGCACACTAATATAATAGGTTCCTTTTTTTGGTGCCCTGGTGGTCTAGGGGTAATATGTCAGCCTTCTGTGCTGGGGTTCCGGGGCTCAATCCTCGGTCCCGGCACAGATTTATCCGATTACCAAACCCTTCCTTCACCTCTGACAAGATAATCACAGCTTGTGAATGTGTGGAGTGCCAGAGGCCTCCACCGTGGTTCGGATTCCTCGTTAAACTGTAGGTCCTCCATTTCATCTCACAATCACCCTACCATTACACATTAGACGTAAGTACGTAAAACCCGAACGGGTAGTAAGACGCGGTGCTAGTAATAATATTTTTTCCAACACAGTTGTCTGATAAAAAAGATTATGAACTCAATGAACTAGGTATCCTCTTTGCTTTATAGTTATAAGATACACATTCATTGGTGAGACTGCAACAAAGCCAGAGTTTGTTGCGTTGGGAGGGAGTAGCTATCACTTCTTGAGTGAATATTTGTAAATCAATTTTAAATTCAGAAGAATGAAAGAGATTAGTTTATAATACTTCATTGCATAGATAATTTTAAGTTGCATTCAATAATCACGTGTTTGATTTAGTCATGTGCATTTATTACACCTCTATTTTAATTTTATTAAATCATTTTTTTGAAAATTTAAAGTCAAATTATCTACAGCTGTTATTTTTGATAGTTATTATCAAAAACTTAGCTCTAAAATAACATTTATTATATAGTAAATTTTTATAAATACTGACCGCAAAGAAATATGTATATTGGTTCATTTTGATAATTGTTAAATATCTAATCTTGTTCGGGATGTGACGTACTGTCTAAACTGAAGTTAATTTGTAAATTTATAAATGTTTGCGTTAAGTACCCATTATATATGTCAAGTTAGTTTGGTTCCACCCTGTCTCAACGTATGTGCGACGTGTGTGTTCACACAATGGCCCTATGTTCCCTTCTCCTCAATATGTAATGTCTGCCACGTGTTCATGTCAACCACAGGAATACTCTCGCTACATGCATGAAGTGTGACGCTCACACAGAGGTCAGGAAGCGGGCCCCAAAAATAATAACCATGAGGTCACAAGAGGAACATATTTTATTTTGATAAATTACAATGATGAAGAGAATTATGAGTACATAAATGGCTTAACCAGCCTTCGCTTAGTCTGTCAAGGTGCAGACTAAGCCATCTTGACACACAATATATTAGTTGTCCTACAAGAACGTAGAGTGATAGTTTGAAATGAACATTTAAATTTAGCGCCTAAGTTCGCGCTAACTTTTACCAAAAACTTGTAAAACATAACCTCGCAACTATAAAAAATATTATAATTAGTTAGTTTAAATATTATAAGTTGAAGTCCCAACCGTGACCGTTGGAGACCTATCCTAAATTACTAAATAGCCTAAACTAATAACAATGCTCGAAGAAGTATAACAAGTTTCCCAATCTCCCGTTGCGCCTATAATATAAATTAACCTTACTATACAAGATGCATCTAATTCTAAAAAAAATTCATATCCCAAAAAAATTACCCTAAACAATATTAAATGATACATAGATGAACCAGATAACAGGTTCGGGCGCGCCTACCGTAAATGAATAGAACTAAGCAAAAGTTAATCTCCCCAGAAAGTTACCAACATTTGATCGTGGACCAGCCACGTCAGATCAAAGTAAAAGGTCCCCATTAATGATATATTAAAGTATTGCCAAACAGTAATTTTGAAGAGTATTCCCTCCCCATATTTAGATCCAAAGAGAATTTTGATAGATTTTACTAATATTATTCCAATCAAGCGCCCTCACCTGGTAAAGCCAGTGATACAATGAGTAAACCTATGAAGTAACGGCGGTTGTTATATACAAACAAGTTCTCAGTAAAGGGGGGGACGGAGGGGAGGCACATAGAACAAAGGAGGGGTAGAGTACAGCGCTCCGGCACGTACGTGGAGATGCCAGAACTTGCCAGGTTAAGCTGGAACATTCCAGGGCCGGATGTTTGCCAAGTCAAGTTGGCAACAGTATTTTCTTTTGGAGTTCGAGGTTCTGATTTGGCTCTCGCCTCGGTCAGTCGTAGTTGCCCAAGCGAGGAGAGTGGATGCGTCGCAGCGAGTACGTACGTCCCATTTGACGGGGAGAGGCATCGGTCGGACTTGGCGAAAGTTGGTGAGAGTTGGCGAGCCTTGGTGAGTTAGACAACCTCCATATTATTAGGTTGTAGTGTGTTGCATATCCTTTGTTTGGAACATCGTTACAGAAGTAATATTTATGTTCAGCCTCAGTTTGTTCGCCAAGTGCCAGGAACAACACCTACAGTAGTCGAGAATGGGTTCGGTGCCAAAAATGATGTCACTCGCTACAAGTTGTGGCCTAGGAGGGGACGTGACACAGGTGAAAGGTGAGGTGGTCAAGGAGGATACAGACTGGAGGGGAAATGTTCTGCATTCTTCAAGGAGGGGATTAGAGAGACCTGCACTTTGCTAGGAGGGGACTAGAGAGAATTACACTCTGCTAGGAGGGGACTAGAGAGAGCGGCACTCTGCTTGGAGGGGACTAGAGAGAATTACACTCTGCTAGGAGGGGACTAGAGAGAGCGGCACTCTGCTAGGAGGGGACTAGAAAGAGTTGCACTCTGCTAGGAGGGGACTAGAGAGAATTACATTCTGCTAGGAGGGGACTAGAGAGAGCGGCACTCTGCTTGGAGGGGACTAGAGAGAATTACACTCTGCTAGGAGGGGACTAGAGAGAGCGGCACTCTGCTAGGAGGGGACTAGAAAGAGTTGCACTCTGCTAGGAGGGGACTAGAGAGAGCTTCTCTCTGCTAGGAGGGGACTAGAGAGAGCTGCACTCTGCTAAGAGGTAACAAGAGAGAATTACACTCTGCTAGGAGGGGACTAGAGAGAGCTTGTCTCTGCTAGGAGGGGATTAGAGTATAACTCTGCTAGGAGGGGACTAGAGCTATACTTTCAATTTGCCTTGCATGGTTCCACAATGATGTAGCTATAGCCATAGTTCAATAAATCAAGGTTAGATTGATATTTCTTATTTAGTGATGCTCATGTATTTAATAATAAAAGATAAATCAAAGTAAAAACCAATATAGTGAAAATATTTCCTCTATAAAATTGGCTAACAATATATTGGTAATAAACAAACACTTTTGAACTATTTTTTTTTTTGCATTTGTCTTATCAGGACGTCCCAGATGTTAATACCCCTGGCATTTTAGTGAGTTGAAAAAAAAAGTAGAAATAATGTTGAACATTTAATTAGCTAAAATGTAAAATATTTTTCCTAAAACATTTCATAATCATAATGAGTTTTGATTTGACTGTAGATTTTACCAACCAAAATGATCCACCTATGCCTTCTTCTAACGGAGACGACACGCCAGAAGTATAGGCAACCCCCACATCTTGTTGAGCTGTGCACACAGTATCTAGACAAAGGTTCTAATATCGGAGCGTGCAGACTAGAGAAGGCGAAATAGTGATTTTAAAATATCAGTGAATACAGTGACTGTGATTTTAAAATGTAGGTGATTTATACAATAACTTTTCACTGTGACCTGTATTCACAGTCTATTGATGGACCGATATTTTTTCACTTTCCAATCACGGTCAAAGCTAGTATTTAGCTGCTGTCCGAGTAGGCGAGTACAATCGAGTATCGAGTATGGAGTATTTATGGGTACTGAGTATTTAGTATTTACTCGAATAGTCCCATGAGTATTGGTTAAGAAAACTAATAACTCGGGTGTTTGGCGGCTTGCCATGCCATTCGATACTTAAAGGCCTAACATAAACTCTTCCTGTCTGCACTGACATTGACAATCGACATACAACTACCTAATCTTTCAAGGTTTCATCTGGGTTTCATGTTGACCGACTAATGTACAGTCAATACAAAAGTATGTGTTTTTAGATGTTTCATACAGTTGATAAAAAGAGAAAGTAAAAAATGTTATTTAATATTTTATAATGAAATGTTATGTAATTGGGCAAAATTAGTGGTCCAACAAACATTATGTTAAACTTGAATACCATTATTAAAACTTATTTGACGAACTATTATAAACTCTTGTAATTGTGTATTTAGTGATCTGTTTTACTACAATGAAAATTTATGTGACATTAAAAATGAACATAATATAATGGCAATTGATTTAGAAAATATTGTTTGGAATGCAGGTCATATATTATATTTTTGGAGTGTAATTTTATTTTAAATGCTGTACATCTCAAAACTAAGAGTAGTTTAATAAAAATCGAAAAGAGAAAAAAAAATCGATTTTCTCAAAATTGGCTCAACGATTCTATCTCTTTCATTTTAGACTCAATAGTCAACAATTACCTATACATATATTAACTATACATATATTAGAAACAAATAAACTTTAGATTAGACTATAGGATGATTAGGATCATCAACGCATAGTAAATATTAAGGTTTATTTATATATATTCTATTTTGTTACTTATTTTAATTTATTATTTGCGATTTCACCGAAAAAAAGAAAGATTTTTTTTTCGTAGCCTACTTTTAAAAATAATCCTAAATGTGATTTTCTTGGTAACCAAACGTTTCGATTTTGTCCTTAACAAATATTTTATATTGAAAAAGCATGTGAATGAAACATTTAAACCATCAAAGTCAATCTTACATAACAATCTGATACCGTTTTTGAAAAATGAGCTCTACGAGATCAAGTGTTTTAGATAGAAATAACACGTAAATCATACCAGTAAATAAGGTCGATTTTCAATTATCTGGTTGAAAATAAAAAATAAAATAATAACAAGGACCACGAAGCGAGTATTTACTCGAGTGTCTAGAAGAAGCAATACTAGCTCCGTAGCTCGAGTAGCTGTTGCCATCTGATACGAGTATGGAGTATCTCCGATCACTGATATCTCAATCACCGATACTTTGGAGATCGAGTCACTGGGAGTAGCGGTGATCATATGGTATCGGTGAAAAAATCACAGTCAGTGATTAGTCGCCCATCTCCACTGCAGACATTTCCTGGGCCAACTGATTATGTTGACACATGACGAAATAAAACAGAATCGTGTTCCTCCGCCGTCATTATCCGTCCCTGTGAAAGAGGAAATCTCAACTTTCCCGATTATACATTTTTGGCATTTATGTAACTCGAACTCTGGATTCTTAGCTCAGTAGACCAAATTCGCTACCGCTAAGGAGTCAGGCTGGTTAAGAAATCCCGTGATGGAGCTGGTTACGATACTATTTTTTTTTTGCTACATTTTGACCCAATATTCTACCGAAAGGGCAAGAGTGGGCTAGCCGTCTGAGGCGTTTAACTCGCATTGCATTTGGTCACCGCTGACCGGAAGGTCAGGTCTCGAATCCTGATTAGGTGTGCTGGTAAGGGCTTTCCATGTGTATTTTTATGTATTATATTTAATTGATATTCCTTACGTGTTTTCTGTGTATTACCCTTCTGGGATATTCGCATTTTAACACTAGTGGGGGTGGATATGAGAAAGGTAGTATAAGTATGCACTGCACACACATTTGTGTAGAAAAAGAAAGGGAAAATAATTAAGGAAAAAATACCTCGGTGCACTCAGCGGAGATCAATCCTTTACCTTATCACTGGAAAAGCAAACTAAATAAGACATGACACCTTTGTCAAAGTGTCCAATTGTACTGGGAAATTGATATTTAAAGGAGCATCTATCATTTTTAACTTCAACATATTCTTAAGTGTTTTTACCCTTTAGGGATACTTAAATTTACACTAATGGGATAGATATGATAAAGATATAATTTAGATTAATTACATCCACTTTTGTGTGAAGTGAGCATGGGAACCCACTTAGATAAAAAACCTAAGTGTACTCTGCTGGGATTGGAAACCTGGACTCTCTGTATCTGGCAAACCAGATCAAACGATACCAATACCTAAGTATTTTATGCTCATCGATCTGGATTCTATAGATATGAAAGGTCCAGAGTAGCAAATATAGGGAATCTCAAATCAAACATACCTCAGGTGTTGCGTTGACAACATCTCTCAAAGGCGGTTGGGAAGCGCTTCCGAGCGAGAATGAATTGGGCCTTTGTGTGTGTGTGTGTGTGTGTGTGTGTGATGTGTGTGTGAGAGAGAGAGACTGTTTGATTGGGCACGGTAGATTTCACTATAAGGAATTGTAAACAGGTTGGGCACACCTACTTCGGTGGCCGCAGGGTCTAAGATGTCACTCTCATGTTATAATTGACAGTGGATGACAGGGAGGTCGAGGTTTGAGTCCCGGTCTGGTGTACTGAGGGTGGTTTTTCCATTCTCTCTACATACAAATGCAGGTACACTTCCTCTAAATTAATTCAACCATTCTCATTACTAGCACATTAGCAATATTACATAAACGTAAAGTCTGTTAGTTAGACGTGGTGCCCAAAAATATATTTAAAAAATAGGTTTGACACCGTTGACTCAACCAGAAGAAATTTTAAACAGGTGGATTGGGTACTTCATAGTATGATATTAATTGTAAACTACCCGCTTCATTGGCTGCATGGTCTAAGACGTCACTCTGTAATCAGGGTGGTTTTTCTTAAATGGTTTCCCATTGTCTCTACACACAAATGCGGGTACACTTAATTTAAATTTAACCTTACCTATTCCTATCCCATCACCGTAATTAGTACATTGGCGTATAGCCTGAATGGATAGTATGACGCGGTACAAAAAATAATGAATGCAACAAATCGTCAGCAGACGACAGTTCATTATAAGCAGTCCAGCTGAACGTTAGCGATTCTGTTACGTATATCCGAAATAAAAATTTATTATTAGTGAGAGGGGAAGCTAGGTTAGGTTAGGATGTGTTAGGTTGGTATCATTTTGCTTTGGGAGAAAAATTGTATTACAAGTCAGCAGTGCCCAAGATACATTGGAAGGAATATCGTATTGTAAGAGAGCAATGACCAATGCACTATGGTGGGGGGAGGGAGGGATCTTAGTGGTAACTTGGGGTCTAAAAGCAGTGCCCAGTCCACCTACGCCCAGTGGTCTTACCAAGGTCAAAAAACCAAGTCGCTAATAGCCGGATCTCGGGCACTTAAATGTCCAAACAAAAAAAATACTTTTTACACTACTAGATTTGAATGTTGTACAAAAACAACACTCTGCTTTCAAAGTGAAAACATTTTTACTTAACCTTGTAAAACATGACAGATTTGATGTTCACACATAATAAACATCAGTGAGGAGCAATTTCAGGTTGAGAAGGGAATCCATTAAAATCCTTGTCATGCGTCGAGTGTTGAAAGAGATGAAGATGCCCTCCCGAGTTTGAAACAACCTCCGTTATCTGATGAGTGCTGAGTGATGTTTACGAGAACACAGAACGCACCTTCATAAAGTGCATCTTCCTCTAAATAGTGTTTTGTTCACACGACACTAAGGGTAACGGTTACTTGGAAGGAATCATTTTAACACTGCTGCATTTCTTGTAGGAATGTGATTTATGGAGCTTTGAATCCACTAAAACATTCCTCATTTATCTTAAAAATATTTGCAATGGTACTGTTTAAAAAACACTTTGCGTTTAGCCATGTACATTGTGTACATATTAAAAAAGTTTCCTTCGATTATTAAACTACATTATTCTTTCCACTGAAATACTTGAGTCCATACTCACATCAGTTGAGAGCTTAGAACTTCGAAGGACTTTGTTTCCATTATCAATACACTGCAACACCTTGTGCCATATTGTGGTGAGAAGGATGATTCCAAAGGACTGAAGCCATTCTATTAGACCCGACACGTATGCTTGACTCCCAGGCACCTTATCAACCATAATTAAAGAATCTATCACAGCTGTGCAATTATTTGGTCAGAGAAAGAACAGCGTCAATCCTCGCGCTCCACGCTGAAGAAAGAGATTTGTAAAATTTTCCCTCTTGAATAAATGGTAAAAATTCTGGACATTGCCAAAGTAGGTTTTCACCTCTACACGAGTTTTTATAAGAGGGGTACCACAAACATCTAACGTATGTACACTGTTTGGGGAGCAAATTAATGCTATATTATTTTTACATTTTAGTCACCACCAAACTTTGCATCCCCTCCGCTTTTCACCCTAATTTGGTCCTGGCTGCAGTTTATAGCTTAGGCTCTAGTCCGAGGTACAGACAAACAGACGGAAATTCAAAAAACCCTTTTTACTTTTTCGCTATCTTACAGATGATTGTTATCTTTAAAAAAAAAATCGAACTTGAGATGTTGATGAATCTCGACGTTTCATGAACCCCCGAATCCGAAAAAGTTGTTTTTGAATTTCCGTGTGTCTGTACCTCCAAATAGAGCCTAAACTATTTTACCGATCGAGCTAAAACTTGATATCTAGGGTTTCTATAGGATTACCCCGAGAGATTTTTGGAATTGTATATCAAACCCTAAAATTAAGGGTAGTTTACTGAAGGGCAAAAAGAGAAAAAGTCGATGTTCTCAAAATTAACCCTAACAATTTTGATTAAATTACATTTCTAAACATTTCTAAATATTACAAACAAAATTGTTACTCTCAATATTTCGGCAAAATGACTTTAAGGGTTCCGGTCTGATGCATAAATTCTCATTTTCTACCATATCTCCGAAACTATTTGAGATATAAAATTTCTTATCATTGAAAATATGTATATATATTTATAATACAAATATTTTATTCGAAACATATTTTTATAAAACCAATAACTTTCAAGCTATACGCAAATATATATTTTTTAACTTTTTGAACACAGCTAAAGTATTGCGACCATAAAATAATATAACCTGAAACGTTGATGGATGCTTTGCTTAGTAAAATGTGATCTTTGCAATGCCGTCTTGTTTGTGTGTCTTTTCAACCCCAAAATTAAGAGGAGTTTAATAAAAATCAAAAAGAGAAAAAAATCTATTTTCTCAAAATTGGCTCTACGATTCTATCTTTTTCATTTTAGACTCAATAGTCAACAATTACCTATTTTATTGGTCAAAATTTATAAAAGAGAAATTTAATAGCAATGCAATAACCCTAATATGTGCATCTCCTAGTAAATTGAAGAAAAATTTAACCGGAAGTCAAAGTTTTAGTACATAGTGTTGACCCTTGGGGACCCATTTTATAGGTCCACATATACAAATGAAAACTTTAATTCTTTAGAAATAAAATTATAAAATTTAAAACCATGAGTCAAAAAATATTTTACATATGTATAGCACATTTTTTTCTCGGGTTCACTAGTGTATAATGTATTATGAATTTTTATTAAATATCTCCATTTAAAAAAAATAGTGCGAGAAAGTCCATACGGAGTTCTGTACCATTTATTTTTATTCGGGAGGTCATAACACGTCTACATTCATCAAAATCTTGAGTTCGAGTTTTTTGACGATCACAATACTTTATTTACCTGTAAGATAGTGTGAAAGTAAAAATTGAGACCATTATACTTACACAAACACCTTCACCACCTAACACACAACACAGCATTACCTCAACTAATCTTTAAGCAGCCCTTATCCGTAAAGACTGGGATACTAATTTTACCCCTTCACTACCCCTTACTTATGCAATACCTGTCTTAAAAGAAACTCAATTTAGAGTTCACGATTTAGAGTTTAGCTTTCACTTCCTCTTTAATTGCAACCACAAACATGTGTCATGTGGTGTCCTAACATACAATCTTCTGCTCTTTGGCCAATGTAGTAAGATAACCATTTAGTTTTAGGAAAGTACACTGGATGTAATCTCTGAGGGAACTTCATGGCTACTATTGGGAAACAGCGTTGTCATTCTCTGGTTTTTGTATGTAAATCTCCCCTCAAATATAAGACAAGTTTCGCAACACTGGTTAGTCGAGGTTGCCAGTCGCTGCTTCTTACCCCAGCACACCACATTCATACATAACTGAGAGCGAGGATATTTGTCAACAGTTAACTGAGAGAGCGAAGATAAACCTTTTCTCCATTTGACCTGCAGTTTCCTCAGCAATGATATTGGGTGAAATAACGTATAAAACAAATACATTTACTGCTCTAAAGGTAAAATATTTGGGTGATTGGGAAGGGGGGCCGGGGGCAGAGGGGTACCAAGTGGGAGGCTCAGGGCAAACTGCCCTGTTTGGCTTTCTTTATGGGCAGCCCTGTCCAGAAGGGCATGTAGGACGTGTAGACGGACGTTTCAGTATCTTCTAGTGCATGTATTGTTACGTCATCTCCAGAGGACCGAAATAGTGGAACCTTGATGTCTCGCGTCATCACCTCTTCACTCACGGCTGATTGGAATGGACAGTGACAGAATGAAGTGCCGTTTGAGATGGTTTATTTTCTTTGTTGGTCCGGTCTTTTAACCTCACGAGAGTGCTCACAAAAAAAATAACGGTTTGGATGTTGAAATCCACACAAATTTATACTTAGATCTAAAAAAAAAGTTTTTTAAATAAATTTAGCTACAAAAATTAAACAAATAAATTGGATTATTTTATTATTTATGTCAAAACATTTTTTTACATAAATTCTAAATGAATTACATTTTGGAATCAAATAATATGTATGTTACATCCAGAAAGTGAAATTTACTATTTCGTTAGTTTGGCAAATTTCTGCCCATTCAATGAACTAGCTTCTTTGTTTGTCCATCCATTTATTAATTGGGTAGATCCAAGCACTACCCATTTCACGAACTAGACGAGTTTTTGCCCGGTCCGTGAAATGAACGAGCGAAGAACAAGGTTCCGTCAAAACCTTAAATCGTTTAAGAATAAAAGGTTAGGTTTAGCTAGGTTGAGCTAGTTTATAATTTTTAACATAAATATCTGAAAACGAGTTTTAGTTAAGCTTTTAAGCTCATTAAATGGACGAGAGTTCATGCAATTTTTTCACAGTTTATGAAATGGTCAAGAGAAGAAGACAGTTCATGGATTATTATTATTATTATTATTATTATTATTATTAGCACCGCGTCTTACTACCCCTTCGGGTTATACGCACTTACGCTAATGTGTAATGGTAGGGTAATTTTGAGATGAAATGAAGGACCTACAGTTTAACGTGGGACTCGAACCACGGTGGAGGCCTGGCATTCCTCACATTCACAAGATATATTGTCAGAGGTGAAGGAAGGGTTTGGTAATCAGATAAATCTTTGCCGGGACCGAGGATTGAACCCCGGCCGCCAGCACAGAAGTCTGACACCTNCTTTGCCGGGACCGAGGATTGAACCCCGGCCGCCAGCACAGAAGTCTGACACCTTACCCCTAGACCACCAGGTCACCCGACAGTTCATGGAACGGGCAGACATGGGCAGTTTCACTAATACGATATCATATATATCACTGCGTCCTACTGCCAGTTTGGGGTGTTTGCAAACTTAGCAATCACACTGAAGTGTTAAGATTTAATAAGGCTTAATTAAAAGGGAGTATACCTATACTTGCGTTGAGAGAGAGAAAGAGAGAGTAAAAAACAATATAGGAAACACCATAAATACATCTGCATGAGACTTAAACCTAGTTCTCCCTGTCATCGGCAGTCCAGTCTATAGCGAGAGTGACGCTTTAGACTATGGTTCAGCAATATTTTTTTGCCCTGATTGACTTATAAACTTATCAAAGGTCCTACGATCACCCATTGTTTCTCCTTGTATTTTTGCTTTTATTTTTGTTCTTACATCTTATATTTATTCCTTAAAATCAATATATCCTCAAAAATGTAATATTTCTTTATAGAAAACCGGGTACAAACTAAATAAATTGTACATTTAAAAAGTAAGTACTTAATTTTCTTATAACATTATCGTTTATAGCCAATCATGCTAATTTTGGCCACATTCAAATATTATTTTAAAGTATTTAATATATTTGTGAGTCTAGAAGACTCAAAACATCGAATTTTAATACCGATGTAGTTTTCTTAAGCAATCGATTGGAAATCATTGCAAGATCGACTGGCTGGTAGTGATCAACTAGTTGACAATTCCTACTTAGACCATGCTACCACCAGAACGGATCCAAGACATTTATAAAGGTCCAAAAAGCCGTGGGAGTTGACTACTTTATTCTATTTTTGGTTCAAATTTGTGCTTTTATAATAATTACTCGCTTTGCTCGTTGGGGGCTCCGCTCCCAAGCCCCCAGTGAGTTTTCTTTGAAAGTAGATGTAAACTAATGTCATTCCAAAGCCGTTTTTTGATAGCCTTACCATTTAGCCACACGAGACCTCCAAAGAAAGGTCCGCGCCGACTTTAAAGTTGCCTCACCATTTTTAATTTTTTTCGGGGAGTAAAAACTTTTTTTTAAACTTTTTTGGAATCTTCCCGTCGATTACTGGCTAGAAGCTATAAGTTAGCCAAATTTAAAGTTTCTAGCTCATTTGGAAGTGGGTAAACATTAATGTCAGTGAGTGAGTCAGCCATGTGGCCTTATAGTAGTACACGGACTAAATATTATAATAATAAGTCACTTTCATTTACAAATCATCAAAACATGAATGGTAAGCCACGTGTTGTGGGCAAGATTGGTAGTGGCGAAATACCAGCGTTACCTAACAACCTCTGGTACTTAGTTCAAATCCCGTTGGGTCTTAGTTTCTTATTCTAAAAATAGTAGTTTATTTACAAGTTGTTTGGGGTTCATTAAAAGTGAAATTAGAGGTATTTAGAACCCCAATTTCGTTAGAACCCCTTATAAAAAAATAGCAGTAGGCCCACAACAACAATACATCCTATATAGCCAACCAGAAAAATTTTCAATCCTCGTTCAAACAATCTTTTTCCAATTTATTATAGATTTCATTCTTGTTAGAGCGCAATATGTTACCAATTGAAGGGTGCAGGGGGAGAAAACGAACATTGACTAAAAGATTTGAAAATGATTTTATGATGGCATTGAATAGCTTTCGTAGATAATTATGATATGGCAGAGTGTTAAAGGGGAAAAACCAACTGTATGAGAAGTTAGTGACGATTAAATAAACCCAGTACAGGGGAAAAACCAAGAGTCCAGCTGAAATACGGACCTAACAATAGTACCCACCCAACAAGGTTAATTCTCATTCGAGCACAATATTTTACCAATTGTAGCCTATCGACAGTACCCACCCATCAAGGTTCATTCTCGTTAGAGTACAATATTTTACCAATTGTAAACTATCGACAGTACTCACCCAAGGTTCATTCTCGTTCAAATACAATATTATACCAATTGTAACCTATCGACAGTACGCGCCCACATAAGTTCGTTCTCGTCCGAGCACAATATTAGACCATTTGTGATATATTTACAGAACCCACCCACATAGGTTCGCTCTCAAATCAACAAATATTTCGCTTTGTTTGCAAGAAACTGTTCGTGGTACTAAATACCATTTTTTTAAATAATCCTTGGTGATATTTTTTGCCCTGTAGAGTGGAATTTCGATTCCAGCACCGTCAAAAAATTGTTATTACAAGCCACGGTCTCTTAACAAAAGTGTTTATACTTGGGAGGACGGCCAATATATGTACGATTATATTCACGGATGCGAATAAATCGTAGAGAGAGTGATAAATGGCTGTGTAAAGACACCGGGAATTCCTTGCCAGGCTATATATATTTACACCACGTCTTACTGTCCGTTGTATTTAACTACACTAATGTAAGGGAATGGTGTGGTTATGTATGTATGTATGTATGTATGTATGTGTGTGTGTATGTGTATGTATGTATGTATGTATATGTCTGTGTGTGTGAAATATATTGGTTGTAATAACGTGCTTCAGTGGTCCCATGGTCTAAGGCGTTACTCTCGCACTAGACTGTACTGCCGATAACGAAGAGAGCTGACCTCAAATACCGGTTGGGTGTATTGAAGGTGATTTTTAGATAATGGTTTTGTACTCTCCTTTCACGTAAATGAGGGTACATTTTCTCTAAATTAAACCTTCCTCATTAATGTAATTAGTAGATAAGCTTATAACTCGAATGGGTAGTAAGAGTTGGTGATAAAAATACAAAGTAAAAATAATGGAATAAAGAAGGGGAGGGTAAACTTTTAGTGGAAATGTACACACACACTTTTGTAGAGGGAAAGGGGGAAACCATTTGTGAAAACCTCTCGCGTTACGCCTAACTGGGATTCGAACCTTGATGGATAGGGACTTTGGTGAGATGGAAGAGGAACCCGAATTGAGGTAGGTAAGTTTACCAAAATAAGTAAAATATTGCTCCTGCAGATATATTTAGTTTTATTTTATTCACAAAGTACCCTAAGTATTTTTTGAATATTTGGCATTTGCACTGCGTAATTTTAAAATATATTTTAAATGAAAGAAAAAATAGTTTCCAAATTCCCCGATGACAATAGTAGCCCTCGGGATTTCTCACTTCACTATGTCACACCGCTAGATAGTATTGTGATGTTCCACATCCGTTTAATTTACTTTATTCACCCCTCCTCCTGCGCTCTTCGAAATGTCCTCCCCTCTTACACCTCTCCCCTCTAAAGCCATTCCACTACCACCACCCTCACCCACCCCCCCAGACATGTTGGTTCTTGATGATTAATTATTAATGATTGTTAATTGATTATTGTTAATTAATGAATTGGTAGAATAGAGGTTTTGTACTTTATTTATGGGCAACAGCGCTATGTAGTTTATTTGTTGGAGCATGCGGGCATCCGTGGCTCGCCCTGTGCTATTTGAGAACCTTCTCCAGTTGTAGACTGTCGTCTGATGGCCAAACGTATTCGTACAAGCCCTACCCCCTCACTTCCCTCCTCTGACTGCCGGTCATTCACAAGTTGGACACGGAAATCCTCCCCCCAGAGCCAGTCATCCCTCGTCCGGGGGTAATGAACCAGTCATTAACCTATACACATTGAGAAGTCGTTGCCTTGTATTGACAGGAATAAGTAGCGACACACTTACAGATTCATTCAGACCCCCTTCGTGAAGAACCGTTAGCAGGCACTCAATCTTGTACATCCAAGGAAAGCGGACATATATACATGTTCAGAATGCAACGCCAACTGGTTGACATGGGATTAAAACCTGAGATTCTCATTTATTATGAAAAAAAAACTTCCCCATAGATTTTTCCTGTTAAATCAAGCTTTGTATATATTGTCGCAAGTAAACTACCCTTATTTTATTTTAGATAAATAAATAAACTGTATTATTGATAATGTAAAAGAATAACTTAAAAATCTTATAACAGTGAATTTCTAATATAAATTTTCAAAAAATAAATTATATGTGAATTACCCGAAATTTATTTAGTATTTGTAAATATAAACGTTGAATCAACGGCACGATTTCCGGCTGAAACGCTTAGTTACCCCTTAATAGCCGCACAGCTTCTGACCATCCTTTCACGGACATTGTAGCGCTCTCTCTTAACAAAATAAAGTAACAAGTCTCTCGTCCTATGCAAGAGTGGACTAAGTACAAATAAATGAAATGGCTAATGCTCAGTAATTGTTAAGATTTCAATTGTATTTATAACGAAAATTAAACAAGTATTTAGCTTAGCATTGCACGTAGCAGGAAGTTTTTAACATAAAGAATGATCACACGGTTTAAGGCGCTACTCTCGCCATAGACTAGACTGCTAAAGATGGGAGGAAATCGGGTTTTGATCCCTGTCAGATGTATTGAGGTTGGGGTTTTTTCGGATACGTTTCATCTAAACTCAATCTTCCTGCTACCAAACGAATTAGCGTAATAAATATATACGTGTGAACAGGTATTAAGAAAAAAATACTCGATACATTGTATAGTCCAATTTTAAGAGAAACCTTATCTCAGGACTACTGGGTTTAAACACATGATTAGGAAATCCCTTCTCTTTGCCTGTCTGGTTGCCGTAGCAATATTACATGATACAACAAGAAGCTGGTTGATAATTCTTGGGGTAAAACACATAAGAAATGCACTGACACCTGTATTTTATATAATATTGTAATGTAACAAAATTAATAGTTATCACGAAATAAATAAAAAAAACTAATTTATGTTATTTGTTTGGTTATTTATGTATTATAAATTTTAGTCATATCAAATCCTGCCTATGGAGCTCCGTTAATTTACATATCCAAGGTAACATAATTTTCTTTAAAAAAAACTTGAAACAAAGTTAAAATGTTGGTGTTTGTAAATTTTATATTAATATGTATAAACTTTGTTTTGTTAACAAGGTATTGATT
>CABFOW010006150.1:0-19953 GCA_902141385.1 Timema californicum
ACAATCACCCTACCATTACACATTAGTGTAAGTGCGTACAACCCGAACGGGTAGTAAGACGCGGTGCTAATAATAATATAATTGGTTTGTTGATCTTACCAAACCCCTTGTTGCCAAGGAGACTTATAATTGGTTTGTTGATATTTCCAACCCACTCGGTACCAAGGAGACTTATAATTGGTTTGTTGATCTTTCCAACCCACTCATTACCAAGGAGACATATAATTGGTTTGTTGATCTTACCAAAACCCTCGTTACCAAGGAGACTTATAATTGGTTTGTTGATCTTACCAAACCCCTTGTTGCCAGGGAGACTTATAATTGGTTTGTTGATCTTACCAAAACCCTCGTTACCAAGGAGACTTATAATTGGTTTGTTGATCTTACCAAAACCCTCGTTGCCAAGGAGACTTATAATTGGTTTGTTGATCTTACCAAACCCCTTGTTGCCAGGGAGACTCACAAAGAAAATTTATACATTAAAAGTGAATGTATCTATTTGAATTGTTACAAATTTAACCACATTAAGTCAGTTTTTTCATCACTGCTTAGCTCGCTGATATGAGAACCTGATGGCACTTTTAGACATATGTAGTTCAACAGAAGACGTCCCATCTAGATCCAATGAGTATTTTTTGAGTTTACTGGTGAAAAAAAGGATGGGATTAAACACTCAGACAAATGCAGAGTTGTATTGCTTGTATATAGATAATGTACCTATCTATTGAATTTAATAAATAATCTCTTGAAAATAAACAATGGCATTAATTTATTATTTAAAGCCTAGTCTCTGGAGTCAACCGATTTCCCGATATACGAACAACAAGCAGCAGGTCGAATGGGGGGACTGGTTGACATCTGTGGCCCATAGATAAATTCAGATAGTCACAAGAACAGTGGGACATAACTGACTTGGAAGGCCGGAATTTAACCACGAAGGTGGTTTTTGAACTATCAATCGATAATGATGCTCTATAAGTAAGAGCAGAAAAAGCACTGACACGGAAAACTGGAGCTAGGG
The DNA here is from genome assembly GCA_902141385.1 of Timema californicum. Lineage (NCBI taxonomy): Eukaryota > Metazoa > Arthropoda > Insecta > Phasmatodea > Timematidae > Timema > Timema californicum. Next base: position 1,022 of record CABFOW010006150.1, read on the forward strand.
GGCCTTTTTACTAGAGTCAGGTCATATAATATCCCGCCATTTACTACTGGCAACACTGCTTGATTAAAGTGTAAATGGGCTAATAGAAATACCATTACCATAGGCTATAACATCAGTACTAAGATCGCTCCACCTCTTGCCAGATGGGAACAAAGGTGTTCCGCTCTCTGGTAACTCAATTTTAAGTTGAACTAGTAAATCCAATTTCTTTAAATAGTTTTTAAAATCATTCTTACCATCTTCGAGCATAATTTATTCCACTTATCGGTAAAGAGCTTATCAAATTACACAAAAGAGCAGAGGTAAACATTTAAAGACAAAGATGAGGAATGATAAAAATCAACAATGCTCTATGTATATATAAAACCTGACATCGATTTGTTTGATAAATATACAAATAACCGCCGTAATCTTTCTATTTCTTGCACTATACCACTAAAGTAAGAGTTGATTTGATATTATTTGTAACCAGAGAGAAATATTTTATCTAGTTGTATACACTCATGCACAAAGCAGGGTTATTCCCGACATCCTAGATCCCGAACCTTTAAAATGAGAAGTATTTGGTCAAAACCTGTTTAACCATTTCCTAGCAATTTCTATCACTGCAAACGAGCTTATCAAATAAGAGTGAGAAAGAGTGAGAGAGGGAGATAGAGAGAAAAATTGGGAAAGTGAGAGCAAGAGTTTGGGTGAGAGAGAGAAATATTTAAGAGAGAGAGACAGTGAGATAGAAATAGTGATTTTGGGAGAATGTGAAATAGAAGGAGTTTGAGACAGGGAATTTGAAAGAGAGGCCGAGCGTTTGAGAGAGTATAATAAAGATAATGGGAGTGAAATTGTGTGATAGAGTGTGTATGTGGGGGTAGATAGTGAGTGTGAGAAAGAGAGATACTGAGAGAATATTATATGAGAGAGTATGTGTGTGTGTGAGGGGGGAGAGTGTGTGTGAGACCGTGAGAGAGAGTCAGATAGAAAGAGAGAATGTGAAAATATAGATGTGGTATACAAAACATTAATCTTTTAAATATCATATCCTCAAAATTAAGCGATATAATGAAAAAATAGTTTTTTTTATTGTGTTACTATTTGCAAAAATGAACCTAAAAAGCCATTATTTGAATAAAATGAACAACAAAGTTCATACTTTAATAATTAAAATGGTTATTTCTAAACATTATTCAAGATCATTTGATCGTTTTTGAGCTTATAATACATTCCAAAACATATTTAAACATCGTTTTATCATGCGCGAAACAAAACGTAGACAATATTTTCACGAACTTAATAACTAAACATTTTAATTTTCTAATTAAGCTCAATATTATTGATTTAAATGCGAGTTAACAACAATAACATTCAAATAAAAAATAAAAATGTTCCCCAGTTTAGGAATCTCAATTTATGTAGGTGTGTTATGACCATCATCCAAGGATAAATATTCGTCCAAAGAGAAAATTGTGATGAGTTCGGACCAACATGTAAAGATTGAGTTATTATTATGTTTTAGCCAAATAGATATATTTTAATTAGAGATATACAACCATGTAGCAGATAACTGTTCCCAGGGTGACTAAACAAAGAATTAAAAAATGAAAATTCTCTGTAAAATTGAGTGTTTGTGGAAAACTAGTATTTTTACCGACATCCTAGACTCCTAACCGTTAAAATGAGTGCTCATTTGTCAAAATCTGTTCAGTCATTTCCTTGGTAATTTCTATTACCGGAAATGAGCTTATCAAATTATATATAAGATTCCCACCGCTCCTATTGCACTAAATTCCTTTAATGTCCTATCTCTTTCTTCACTTAGGATATTTTATAATCTTACGTCTATAGACAGTTCAATCTGTTTTTTTAAAGTTGATTCCACTGTGCTAAATCAGCACCTGGGCCAGTTGAAAACTTGCCATAAGCTATTTCTAATCCAGCGAGACCAATCAAATCTCTCCCCACATATCCTATAACATGTGACATGAGATTGGCATATTTTCTCTTAAATTCACTACTCACTCTCAGGGTGATTCACTGATACCGTTTATGACGAACAACGCTCATTTTAATTAGTAATTTAATTTACTTTTAAATTTAACTCGAAAGAAACAAGGAATAGGATTTTTTTACGCGCCGCATTTAACTACCGGTTTGGGCTGTACGCATATTAACACCACTGAGGTATGGAAGAGGGAGGTGTATTATTGAGGAAATGTACGGAGAATATCGAACGCGCACAAGAGGGAGAAACCCTCTTATCAAAAGTTCACGAATATATGGATCAAAAGTGCACTGAGATAAAACAGCAATTGCATAACGTGATGACAGGACAAACAAAACATGTGTTGTAAACATCCAGCTTATTGTGGGTTTCACACGTTCTTTGAAAAACCAGCGCAGAACAGAAACGTGGTCACGTGTCGAGCTCTAAGCCAATCACAGGATGCCGCTTAATCGGCGAGAGCTGTTCTGCTGAAGTTAAACTATCCTCTACTTAGTCCGCTCTGCCCGAGATGTTCGATGCAGGGTAACCAATCACATCTCAGAACCAACAACTATCTCAAACCAGTGCGCATGCGCTGTAGAGTTAGAAGCGAGCAGACAGATTCATTGGCCGTTGTGAGGAGATTGGAAATAACCCGTTAATGTAAACCGTGTGTGTGTATCGATGTATTGGATTGAGCCACGACACAACGTTATAATTTGAAAACATTCATCTGGAGAATGATCTAAAATATACGTTTATCCACTAGAAAATAAAATATGGTTCTAATAAGCTGTTTTAAGTTAGCGTTGCAATGCATCATGGGTCAACTTACAGCGTGTTAATTACTGCGCAGATTCTGCTCTCTATTTTTCGTCGAATGTATGAATCAAGCTTTATTTACTCTTTACAACAGTGGCATACATTTCTTGCGGTGTTGCCATATGTGGCTTAAAGACTACAAAAAATGGTGTAATTTTGTTGCAACTACCTTGTGCGCTTCTAATGTACTTCAAAGCAGGTAAACAAATTCGGCCTGTTTGCTTTCAGTTCGTAGCCGGAAATGTACCCGTATTTGCGCAAGGAGGGTGGGAAAACAGTTAGGAAAAACTAATCTATACACCTGACCAGTATTTGAACCCTGATATCCCTGTTATTGCCAGCCCAACCTATTGCGATAGTTACGCCTAAAGGATAATACACACTAGAGGTACATTTGAAGCGAGGCTAGCTGAGAGTAATCGTGCACGCGTACTGCCTCATTTTGATAAACTGACACGAATTGGCTCGGTTATAGTTGCCTCGCTTACAATTTGCCTCTTAGTGTGCACGCTCCTGAGCAGGAATGAGGCACTTAATAAGAACGATTGAAGTGATTAAGGAGAATAAACGGACAAATGTAATCATCACGTGACATGATACAAACATGTATGACAGGCTTGTCAAACTCGTTTGATCAAAAATGCCACAAAAAAATTGAAAATACTTTCAAGACTGCATTTCGAAATATTCTATATTGTTGACAATTAAAGTAAAATCAAACCTTAATTATAAAATTATTAATAATAATAATATTTATCACCACGTCTTACTACCCGTTCGGGTTATACGCTTTTAGTACTAATTACGCTAATGGATTAGGAATTGGGAAGGTTGAATTAGAGGAGGTGAATCCGCATTTGCCTGGAGGGAGAGTGGAAAACCATTTAGGAAAAACCACCCCAGTTCACCCAACCGAGATTCGAACCTTGATCTCCCCGTCCTCAGCAGTCGGGCTCAACACGACAAGCGCGTTAGCCAACTACGCCACCGAGGCGGGTATTTTAAAATTATTGTAATTCAACCAAAAGTCCGTTATCCGGACAGGTGTATGATATTGAGGATACTGGAAATTGAAAAAATTTAAGCTGAAAATTAGTAATAATAAAATACTAAAATATTCCTTTCACTATTCGTAGCCCTTCAAATTGAAACTTGACGCCTGAACTCTCCTTTGTGTATTTTCTGGGGTTTTAAGAAAAAATTAAGGATCCGGATTTTAAGGTGAAATATTTTTTTCAATGTTAGCTATTAACTATTTTTAATATTGTGCTGGCCAAATGAAACACGTCTGTGGGCTGTCAGCTCGTGACCTCTGTATTAAACTTCGGTCACACGGGGCTAGTAGCTTCTAGTAAAACCAATCAACTAGCGTCGTGCGACCCCTCACATGGCGGCTACTCTAGTAATACTCGCTGACCGGTGTTTTACTAGCGGCTTCTGCGGCTGGTGACGTTAAACATGTTTAACTCTACTACAGTAGTCCCATGACTTCTTTGGTGCTGACTGACAGCTCACAGCTGACGGCTTTGAAAAGCCACCAGACCAAATTATGTATTCCTACGCCGAGCCATATGATCTGCAAAACCATATGTTTAGCAGCTGTCACTTCTGAGAGTCAAAATTTAGGTATATACCTAAATGTTGACTGTCAGAAGTCAGCTGTGTGCTGTCAGGCAGCACCAAAGAAGCCATGGGGCTACTGTAGCGCCGGTAGAAGCAACTAGGTCACGTGACCAACTCACCACCAACAACTAGCGTTCAACTATCCCCACGTGAACCCCGCAAAATAGCGTTAGTGCTACTAGAAATAGAAAACAAGATTTTCAAAACATCCCACCTTACACCCACGGACGACATTTTAACAAAACAACCAANACACCCAAAGCCGTAGCAAGGGGGGGGGGGAGGTTCTGCGGGATTGGGTGTTCAACCCCCCTCCTCCGAAATTATATAAACAAAATATATATGGCTTTATTTATGGTTATTTATGGTTCAAACAATATTAAAATTAAGATACAAGTACAAATTACCATAAAAGTACCATAAAAAAAACTTCAGAGACCTTCTAGTAGCTACTAGTAGGTGTTGCCAGTAATCTAACCTTGTGTGATCCAGGCTTAAGACAATGCGGGTGTTTCGAAGCCAAGCTGATAATATACTTGCAGCATTCACACATATTTTCTTTCTCTAGAGTAAATTGGACAACATAGTTTGAGAAACTGGTAGCGGTGTTTTGGCCCCTTCTCAAAGCTAGTAGTTGTTTTTCAACTTGTCTAGACTTGCATCCCTCTTGCTCCTCTCGAGTCATTCATCCAAGCGTCATGGCCCCCGGGGGTGGGATCGCCCACGCTGCGTCCTTAGCTAGAACAAGTGGGCAGCGCGCGTCGCATCAGCGTCTTGAAGCCCGCCCCCACGTGGTAAGATCGTGCGTAGAATGGGACAAACATCGCTTCTCATCCTCGTAAAGGTCAAATTTAAAAAAAACGCATCGGTGGTTGCATGACCTAACACGTCAGTCTCGTGTTATTTGTTGCTTGTGACGGAAAGATTAGGACTCAAATCACGGTCGGGTGTACTGAGGGTGGTTCTTCCTAAATGATTTTTTCATTATACCTCTAGGCAGATGCGGGTACATTTCTTCTAAAATCCTACTTTCCTCATTACTACACAATCAGCGTAATTATTGTATGTGTTTAACTCAAACAGGTAACAGAGGGATAAGAAATTTATTAGAAAAAAGCCCCTCTCAGAGCACCCAGATGAGATATGAACCCCAACACCGAATCACCAGGAAGGCAGACTAGATGAGCCTGACGTTTAGTCCGCGTGCTCACTGAAAGGGGTATCTCTCGGTTTACTTGTATTTCCGTTGGAAGATGGCTCACTATTAGAGCCTCTCTTTTACAAACTGTTTTCTAGCGTAATAGCAAATTTCAAATGTTAATTCAGGGTGTCCAACGGTCTGGAAATCAGGGAAAAAGTCAGGGAGTTTGCTTGATCAGAGAAAAGTCATGGAATAGACAGAGAATCATATCAAATTTGTGAGATGTTCACATATTCTTTTTTTTTATGCAACTTTTATTTACATTAGTTAAAATAACATATTTCTCCCGGTTAATGTACACTACGAATATCTTTTCACACAGTTGTTTGTGTCGAGCATACTAATCTCAGCTCTCAAAGTGAACTTGGGATGTTCATGTCACCTTTCCGCCACTCTAGAGCGTCTTGAGTCATAGCTAAGTCGCGGTTATGCGCATGTGCGCGCTGCGAGCTCAATAAAATAACCTTTCAATATATAGTGGCTGGGAAAGTTGGAAAAGTCCGGTATTTAAAATATAGTTTGGCTGAACCTCTGTAATGTAAAACCAATATTTTTACTTTCTCTTGACCCCTCGGAGAGAAAGTATTGTGATCGTCAAAAAAAAATCGAACTCGAGATTTTGATAAATGTCGACGTTTCATGAACCCCTAAAACAAAAAAAACTGTTTTCGCAATGCTGTCTGTCTGTCTGTCCGTATGTCTGTACCTCGGGTTAGAGCCGAAACTATTTGAGATACGAAATAACTTGTCATTGTAAAGTTGTAGTACTATTAAATATACAAATCTTTTATTTGAAATATATTCTTATAAAACTATGAATTTTGATAAGATATAAGCAAATATATATAATTTTTATTTTATATCTTTGAAAAGGAATTTGATTTTTATGCTCTTTGGTGGAAAAAGCTGTTTCTTTCTTTTCAATTTTTCTGTAACATTGTTCCTAATTCCAAAGAGTAAGAAAGTAGCAGTGTATATTATTTCATATATGGTCTTTGGTGAGTGTTTCAACAATGTATAAACCAAACCTATTATTTCGTTTCACAAATCTTACTAGTTTCTAGTAAATGTCTATTTTAAGATAAATTCGGGAGAAAGTCTGTGCGGCGCACCGTTCCATTTATTTGTACATACTAATTTTTAGTATATTTATTTGAGAAATAGATATAGATCCACACGTTTCTCTCTCTAGTCTCGAGTAAAACTTGGTTTTAAAGTGATTCATTCATCTATTCTAAATGACGCAACACAACACGGTCTCAAGTGTAACCTGCTAAGAATATATCAGTAGACGGTTGATCTTTGCTCCCCTTTGGAACTTGATTGATATTATGGAAGTCGAGCAGACAAGTTTGAGTGTAATTTGGAATGGAAATATTGGGTCACCCCGTGATCCCAAACAACTACCTCCTCCTAACCGCAATAGTAACCACGTGGACAAAGGCTTCAGTCTGGTCTGGTTTGCCGGTGACGTACAGGTTGAGATTTAATTTTTTCTAAGCATTTTTTCACTCTTCCTCCACACGCTTTAGAGTAAGTATAATACTTCCTCTCAAATATACCTTTAACATCCTTTACCCATTTATTTCTCTCGCCGCGTCTTTCTATCCCTTTGAGCTGTACGCATCTATACTAATTAATCTGGTGTATTAGGAATTAATAAGGTTGAATTTAGAGGAAGTGCACCCGTATTCGATTTGAGAGAGGGTATAGAACAACTAATTAAAAACTCTATAAACCCTACCGAGATTCTAACCCCGATCTGCCCGTCACCAAAAAGCTAGTCCAACACATGAGTGACACCTTAGACCATGTGACCACTTAAGCGAGTCACGGTAAAATCATATGTTAAACCACTCTCAAGGTCTGGATTCGAACCCTATCCTCCCCGTCAATGACGGTATATGCCCAATGATTGTTTTGACACATTGTCCTCTGAACAAAGAGGCTTGGAGAATAGAAAGCCTACAGTTCACTCTCAAAATCTGGTCATACCTCTTCTCTCTTGACAAAGTATCTCTAGTAAGTATCTGCAATAAAATAAGGTTGTGTAAAACTTTCGAAAAATATCCTTCACTATCCATTTCATCTCTTTTAAATTCCGGATGACGTCAATAAGGCTGTCAATGCTGTGATAGGACCTTTTCCAGTACATTGTGGCCGGGTGATTGGAGAGGTTTACTTTGAGTCTAGACTAGTGATTTTCAACCTTTTTCATATCACGGCAAACTGAACCAGGCACTAAAATTGTCAAGGTGCACCGTCAGTTTTGTTTTAAGGAGAGATTTAATATATTTTTAACGCGTATTAAGATTGTGTATTCAATAGTATTATACTTACTGTGTTATTTTAAAAATAATATTGATCATTGATTTAAAAAATGATTGATTTTTAATTCAAAATATTCTTTCTGGCGCCTTTTTTTTATCTTTCTACAAATTCCCACAGAACACCTGTTGACCTTTTAAGGAACTCTAAAAACCCTTATATGGAGTGTAGCTCTGCTGTCGTACGTTGTCTGTGTTTAGATCAGACCCAAAACATACTAGATTCCCAAGAGGTTCGATTCTCGGGTAGGTTTACTTGTGATATATCTCCTTAGTTTCCCCATCTACCCCGATTCTCGAATGCGGTGAACTTTCTTTGAACCATTATACCCGTCCCTACTCTTTAGAAAGAAGATAATCAATTTTAATAGCACTAGGACTGAAACGAAGCATTTCGGGCAGTCCGCACTTCGACGGCATCGTTATAATAATAATAATAATAGCACCGCGTCTTACTACTCGTTCGGGTTATACGCTTTTAAGTACTAATTACGATAATGGATTGGGAATTGGGAAGGTTGAATTATAATAAGTGAACCCGCATTTGCGTGGAGGGAGAGTGTAAAACCATTTAGGAAAAACCACCCTCAGTTCACCCGACCGAGATTCGAACCTCGATCTCCCCGTCCTCAGCAGTCGAGCTCAACACGACTAGCGCGTTAGCCAACTACGCCACCGAGGCGGGTAGGCATCGTTATAACTACCTCAAGAGAATGATTAAACGAATGTCGCTCATTCACGTGCTCATGTGTTAAAGCATGTGATATTCAGCTGACTCTTTTGACAAATATAATAAAATATCTACATCCACTATTATCTCCAGCCTTTGACCTGGGTCACTGTTTTATTCAAGACATATTTTCCGCTACTGGCTGGCTAGGTCTGTTGTAGCTTCATATGACTTATAATCTAACTTAATACTAGGAGAGGTACAACATCCAGTGCCCGGCAGTTAATTTATCACTGTGAAAGGGTAAACCCACATTTCACCAATGATCAATTTTTCGGCCATGGCGAGAATTGAACCAGGAACTCTTAGTTCAGTAGGCAGAACACGCTACCGACTGAGCTAAGATGTCGGAGGTCAATAACTATAAAGTAAAATTAATAACATAATAAAATATTACCAATGTGTGCAGCAGAAAAATATGTTTGTATTTTCTAAAAGTCTGTTCCTACAAAATTGCTGCTATAGAAACACTCTGTGTTGGAGCCGGCATGGCGTTGATTGTAATTTAATTTGTGTATCAACGGTAACTTAAATAGCCAATATAATTAGCGGAGCCGGATATCATTAGCCGCGCGCGCGGACCCTCATTCGGTTATCGTGGTTCCCAATCTTCTCCGATGATGATAATGGATGAGGAAGCACCTCTGACTTTACCGATACCTCACAGGAATATTCTGTTCATAATGTCACGAAACGTATCGCTTACATCTGTGCAACACGTCTCCCTACCCGCTCTGAGGAAATGTACTCTCATTTGCGTGGAAACACCATTAAGGAGACACTGAACTGGTATTTGAACCCTGATTTCCCCATAATCGATAGTCCAGTCTATAGAGCGTGTGACGCTTTATACTAAGGTTCCTCAAACTACTGCTCACGGGCCATATCTGTCCATGGAATGGGTTTATGTGGAGCCCCAGATGATTTGTATGTGTGTGTGTGTGTGTGTGTGTGTATAAAATGCTTTGAATATATATGCATAGAGATAATCATATTTTTGTAATATACTTGGTGACCTGGCGGTCTAGGGGTAAGGTCAGACTCCTATGCTGGCGGCCGGGGTTCAATCCCCGGTCCCGGCATAAATTTATCTGATTACCAAACCCTTCCTTCACCTCTGACAAGACATCTTGTGAATGTGGGGAATGCCAGGCCTCCACCGTGGTTCGGATTCCACGTTAAACTGTAGGTCATCCATTTCATCTCGCAATCACCCTAACATTACACATTAGCGTAAGTGCGTATAACCCGAACGGGTAGTAAGACGCGGTGATAATAATAATAATAATAATAATAATAATAATAATGTAAGATACTTAATTTTCTGGTGGAGGGCCTTCAGTTGGGGGGAGGGTTCAGACCCCAAAGCCCTCTCCCCTCCCGTGTGTGCACATCTGCTTGTTTGCGTGTATATATATGGTTATGATTTTGCCAACTACTATTACTATTTTTTTTTTGACATTCGAATGTGTTTTTTCAGCATATATTCGTCTTCATGAGTCCATTCCACTAGTAAAGTGATGATTCACCCAAAGTATTACGTCACAGCATCAAGGGTTTCACCCACCATCACGCGCTGCTTCCTTCTCTTGTTTTTTTTCATAAAGAATTTGTTGACCCTCCTGAACTAATAAATCACACACCATACGAATACCTGCTCTCAATACTTCAGTTCCCTCCATTTGGAAGTGTACTGCTTAAATCACCTTGATGACCAGTGTAAACTAATACGGTCCATCCAGTGTCTTCACTCTCGATGATTCATCAATTATGATCATCCTGGATGACCAGTGTGAATTCGCCTTAACACGCTAGTTTCATTTTACTGCCGAGGACAGGGAGATAGAGGTTCAAATCTCGCTCGGGTGAACTTGGGGAGGAGGGTTCCTAAATGGTTTTACACGCTCCTTCCATGTAAATGCGGGTTCACTTCTTCTATATTCAACCTTCCCAATTCCTAACTCCTTAGCGTAAATAGTACTTAAACGAATAACTCTGGAAATGATGTTGTAATGTGTGTGGCTGTAATATAGCGATATTTAATTTAGTTGGACAACTTAAATAAGTAAAGTCCTGCCTTTCTTTCTCGAGGATGTAATTGTGTAATATAGACTAAATGCTGCTTTTTGACATTTTTTTAAACTATAATAATAACCAAACTATCCGCCTTGGTGGCGTAGTTGGCTAACGCGCTTGTCGAGTTGAGTTAGACTGCCGAGGACGGGGAGATCGAGGTTCGAATCTTAGTCGGGTGAACCGGGGGGAGGGGGGTTTCCTAAATGGTTTTCCACTCTCCCTCCACGGAAATGCGGGTTCACTTCCTCTAATTCAACCTTCCCAATTCCTAATCCATTAGAGTAATTAGTACTTAAAGCGTATAACCCGAACAGATATTAAGACGCGTTGCTAAATATTATTATTATTATTAATCAAACTATTGTTTTGCTCAAATTTTTTTCCTAACTAGATACACAATAAACTATAATAATACCGCATATACATTACTATTTTTAAATGGCTTCTTATAAAAAAAATTACCTCAGAGTAATAACAGGCCTTTGTTCAGCACTAATCGGTTCTCTAAAATTAGTTGTAGTTTTTGTCACTCTTTATTCTAGTTTGGAAAGTAAGAAATCAAATGACTCTTTATTCATACGTAAATATTCCAAGAGTGTATCACCATGCAAGCGAGCTTCACGATATAAGTTGCTAAATTCACCAGCTCTTATTAAATTCATGAACCGAGCAAGATCTATAAGCACAAGGTATATAATCGAGTTTTAGAGCTATCTTTTCGAGTCCAATTAATTTCCTAGAGAGTTTTGACAGTGACATGAAACTACGCATCTCAACACTGCTATTGACTCGTATACCTCTTGCTATGTGAACAGCGCGCATCACTAAGCAAGCCTCTAACCTCCAAGCAAATCACTTGCAGTATAAACGAGGACTAACGCGCTACTCTCGCAGAATGATGATGACAGCAGGAGATCGAGGTTTGAATCTCGGTCGGGTGTACTGAGGTTTTCCCCTCTCCCTATATGCAAATGTGGATACACTCCTTATAAATTAAAATCTACCTAATCGTTAAAACCACTAGCGTTATTAATACATAAGGGGATAATCCGAACGGCTAGTAAGACGTAATACTAAAAAGGAAAACAAAAAACATAGGGAGCACCATCATTTCGGTATTTGTCATTGAAATGGTTTGCGTCATTATATGTATGTGTGTATATATATTACATATATACATATAATACAAATATAATACACACATATATACACATATAATGAAGCAAATAATTTATAATAATTTATTCATTTTCAGTGATCATCCAAAGTGACCAGTGTAAATTTGCCTTAAGCTAACTACGCCACCGAGGCGGGTAAATTACTTCAACGGAGTAGGAAGTGTTCCTTGGCAAAACGACTACGGCCTTCCAGAAAATATTTTGTCTAATATTCATATTTAATACATATAGCAAAAAATACATTAACTAGGCATGTTTATTCCTCATATATTAATTAATGAATGTAACAAAAATACTTTAACTAACCTGGAATGTTTAATTCTCAAATACTAATTAATGCATATAGTAAACACTACTTTAACTAGCCTGGAATGTTCAATTCTCCACATATTTCTTCCCGGAACATTTTAGTGCTCCCACATCCTTGTGAAGGACGTTACTGGGATCCTACTACGCTCTTCTGTGGAATACAGCACTAACAAGCTTTTCAATATCGATTATTATAAATAGAATAGAACAAGGTTGTTGACTTGTTCTCTGAACGGTTGTCGCCTGGCTACCGAGCGATTGTATTCGACAAGTTGAATCACTTAGCGGGTTCCCTAGAGGACTCGGTTCGAGCAGCTTCCAGTATACACACGTACACTAAATACCACGTGTTCGTTCGGGTCGCGCCCTCAAGCCTCTCTCTACCCTCTAACCTCCAAGCCAGTCGCTTGCAGTATAAACAACCTCTTAGACCATGCGGACACCACAGTGGGCTGCTCCTGTGTTCAGGACACATACTACCCATCTGTACATACAGACCGTCATATGCGACCAGCAGCGGTATTGGAAACCCGTAATCAGAACAGCCAAACCGTAGTGTACGGTTCCTCATAGCTCGCTAACCGCTATTCATAAAGTGTCTGTTGAGTGTAGGAGCTGAGGAACCTTTCCTATCCGGGGAAGAGGGGGGCTAAATGTGTTGGCTGCACCAGGCCCCGGGCTCATGGGGTTGGCGCCCTGTGCATAGAGATCTCAGGCCCCTCCCCTCTCGTAATTTGTATACGCTTGTCTTACTAATAGTAGATACAGTTTATAAATTGCAAAATGCACACTGATTGGCTAACCTTTCGGTTATTTTGATGTATTACTAGTCGCTATATTTAGGGTCATAGTAAATAAAAACAAAATATTTTGTTTGTTCGTTTTATAGGTCTTATTTATTTTTGAACATCCCTATATACATAATTTACATAAACATATACACGCAATAGAAAAAACTGCAAATACCAGCTTGGCAGGTCTCTCGTGCGAAGAGTGCTACAGGACATTGTGAACACTTAGAAGTAGTCGATGAGGAATATACATAATTTACATAAACATATACACGCAATAGAAAAAACTGCAAATACCAGCTTGGCAGGACTCTCGTGCGAAGAGTGCTACAGGACATTGTGAACACTTAGAAGTAGTCGATGAGGTTGGAATTGATGTAAAAAAAGATTTTATTTTCGACACTTTTCTTAATAATTTAACTTTACCGTTGTGTTTTTTAGCAGCACGCTTTTCTAACTCGGCACCACTTAATTTCTTACGCATATTTAAAGACTAAAACTTAGAAACGAGTAACTTAAAACACACATAAAATCCTTGAAAAGAATTTATCTCTATAAGGGAAACCTCTTTTCGCTTTATTAGGTAATTGTATTATATTTGGAAGAAGGTATAAGAAAGTTGGATAAAAACATATAAAAGGTACGAACACAATATTGCTTTTACTATGAAAAGGAGAACACAGTTCACACTTTACATTGCTGCCACTGGACAAAGAGGTAATGGTTGCCTCTTAAAGAAAATTGATCGTCACCGCCCAATCCCCCGACCTAGGTTTCATTCTATCGGAACTCATCGGGGAGGAGTGTTAAACGCGCAACGCAACTTCTTAGAAGAGGAAAAAGAAACACAAAAGGGAGAAAATGTAAAATTATAAGAAATGATAGGACACATAGATGTAAGAAACACTTGACAGTGAGCGTGGGAATGAATGGTCAACATTTAAGATGAAATGCCAAGGCAGGCAGACGATAATTAAAGTAACTAAGTTCTAGTTTGCAAATTACTAAACTAGAATGCGTCGATAGCAGGGAATCGATTGTGATTTACGCATTTCGCATTTTTACAACAGAATTAACACAACAAAAATAATAGTGTAATTTTGTCAATTTTTAATTCAAAATATATATTTTCCCTTTTAAAAAATATGGACCTCTCGTGCGCCCCCTAAAGTCTTGCGCCCTGGGCATTTGCACAGTCTGCCCAGTTATAAATTGGGGCCTGGGCTGCACAGCTTTCATATAGCCATGTTAAATTATGTTTATAAACTCGCTTCGGTGGCCGATTGGTCTAAGGTGCTTCTCTCACAGCAGACTATACTGCCGATGAAAGGAAGATCGAGGTTCGAATCTTGGTTGGATGTACTCGGGGTTGTTTTTCCTAAATGGTTTTCCACTCTTCCTCCATACAAATGCGGATACACTTCCTCTAAATATAATATTCCTAAAGCCAAGAGCGTAATTGGTGCATAAGCGTATAACCCGAATGGGTAGTAAGACGTGGTGCTAAAAATAAACATGTTTATAAACTTTATCTATACATGTATAGACTCATGTCTCTTTTTCGATCCGGCCCACCTAGCACTTTCCAAAATACCAAAATCTTAATGTTGTCTTCCGCTCAATAAGTTTGGGACCTGCTTCAGTGGCTGAGTGGTTCAAGGCGTCACTCTCGTGTTAGACTGGCCCGCTAATGATGGGGACATTGGGTTTGAATCCCGGTCGGTTCTACTGAGGGTGTTTTTTTCCCAAATGTTTTTCCCACTCTCCTTCTACGAAAATGCTGATATATTAGCTCTAAAAGGCTTTCTTCCTCGTCCCTACTTTATTAGAGTAATCATTATATATGTGTACAACCTCAACAGGTAGTGAGTCATGGTGATAAAATAGATAGTTTGGTCAGGCTGTTTTATACCGTGCATCCACCGGATAGTGAGAAATGTTTCTAGTATAAAGTTCAATCAAGTGAAAATGACAGCATGGACACGGGAATCGAGCCCGGGAACATTGGCTTTGAGGGCCAATGCTCTACCACTGGTTGTACTATCTCCCCAGTAGTTTCATTGAGTTGTAACTGGGAAAGTGTCAATTTGTGATACACATAAATTAAATTAGTCTAGAACTAACGGAAATAATCACGTACACTTTTGAAACTTGCCTCTTGAAATAATCAGTATTTTCAACATTTTTGGCCGGGGCTCAATCCTCGGTCCCGGCATAGATTTATCTGATTACCAAACCCTTCCTTCACCTCTGACAAGACATATTGTGAATGTGGGGAATGCCAGGCCTCAACCGTGGTTCGGATTCCACGTTAAACTGTAGGGCCTCCATTTTATCTCACAATCACCCTACCATTACACATTAGCGTAAGTGCGTATAACCCGAACGGGTTGTAAGACGCGGTGGTAATAATAATAATAATAATAATAATAATTCAACATTTTAATGACCCTTTTACATGACCAAGTCGTAATGTTGTACATTTGAGATAATAATTAATAAATCTTAAGGAAACGTTAACGACGTTGCCTACCTCTGAAGTCACGGCCGGTCAAGATAGGATTTCTCATGTTAATGAATTTACGTTTTATTCAGCAAATTTTAAAGATAGGCCCTGTAACGTTGAAACTAAAACCATAAATTCTCAAATAATTCTAAAATTATTCCTACAGCGTCACAAAAATATAATTTTTATCTTTGAGTTGTTTTTTGTAAACTTTTTTTATAAATCCTCTACAACTTACAGACTATTTGGCTTGGCCAAGAAAATGTCCTGTACGAGTCTTCATGCCAGGATGTAGATTAAAAAAAAGGCCGTGGTAGCATATTTCTATCTATAATAGTAAACAAGGAATAGGTAAAATTAAAAAACAGTATTAACATGGATATATAAACTCGTCAGAGGAAGAGGGAAAGGGTTATCAGCACACAGACAAGAGCCCTCTCAAGGCGAACTTTTCATTTTCTTCCCTCTCTTTCTATTTTGTACATTGGTGTCTAAGTGGGATAGCGCTTAGACTGCTTAGGTGCGTCAAATTAAGATGCAACCCGCTCCGCAGAGTAACTTCGACATCTCCAAGAAGACAACGCCGTAAACTTCAACTGCCGAGCTTCATGTCCACATATAATTTGAATCTTCCACCACTCACACACTATATGACTGTTTATTAAATTATACCCGCATCCAGGGGTGGATCCAGATCATTTTCATAGGGGGGTCCTAGCTATAAAGAACATTGTTACTTACAATGTTAAATTTATGTTTAAAGCCGTTTAGTTTTTTCTTATTTATATTTAATATCATGTATGTTTTAAACCGTGGTCATCCTCCCCAAATTTTTTTAAATCAGATAATTTTTATAAACCATTTGGAGTTGCCTTCCTTCAACATTTTTGAAAAGTGGTTCATTATAGAAGCTATGATAAGTCTTCGCCTTTATTTTTTTTAATTGGATTATTTTATAAGCCATTTAAAGTATTCCTCACCCGACATTTTTGAAATTTGGATGCCCCTCAAAGCTATTTAGAGTGATTCTCGCCTTAATCTTTTACGACAGTTATATACCTCTAGAAGACAATCTTTGAAGTGGTCTTCCACAGACGAAATTTTGAAAATTGAATTATTATTTCAAAAACTAGGCTATTTTGGGTGGTCCTCGCCTGAAAATTCTTCAAAATTACATGCACCTAGAAGCTATTTGGAGTTTTTCTCCCCTGACTTTTTGTGCCAGTCAGATGCCTCTAATCTAGTGTTTATTTAAAGCGGTCTTGAAATTTTCTTCTTGTTTGTTTGATGTTCATGAAAGCCTCTTGTTGTTTACGTGCTGGGTGTTGATGAAAACCTTTTAACCACTTAGTCACTTGTAGCCTGCTGGTTTCGATTATGTTACAATCAGAGGTGATCCAAATAAAGAATAATGTCCATTGCCAGATCATTTAACATTTATTACTTGGCTAAAGCTAAAACCTTTTTTAACCATTTAAAGTTTACATGTTTCGGTTATGTTATAATCAGAGCTGATATAAATAAAGAACAATGTCCCATACCGCTCTTTAGCATCGTGTGCAAACAAGCACTATGATGTTCGACTAACACAATACAATTATAAGTGATTGGACCCGCCTCGGTGGCGTAGTTGGCTAACGCGCTAGTCGTGTTGAGCTCGACTGCTGAGGACGGAGAGATTGAGGTTCGAATCTCGGTCGGGTGAACTGAGGTTGGTTTTTCCTAAATGGTTTTCCACTCTCCCTCCACGCAAATGCGGGTTCACTTCCACTAATTCAACCTTCCAAATTCCTAATCCATTAGCGTAATTAGTACTTAAAAAGCGTATAACACGAACGGGTAGTAAGACGCGGTGCTAATATTATTATTATAAGTGATTGGAGTTGAACTGAGGTCCCGCCCGCGAGTAAGCCAGAGAGCCAGACCGCGTGACCTGGGCCCCTAATTTGGAAACGTGTGAGTAGCGATTCGATAGCGTATTTCTCTCATCTCACACACAATCTCGCAAACCCCTCATTTTGAAAAGTCTGCGCTGCGAAAACTGACATCACACGATCGAATAGCGAGCGGATTCTACTCGCCAGCCTCACACCGTGCGAGACAGGGCTTGTCTGTCGAGTAGAGCATAAAAATAACAAAATGGATGCCATCCCCCTCTTCGGTTGCAGTTTTCTGAGAGTGATTTTGTTGAAATAAACCTACCAGTGTATAAAATAGGTTTACAGAAGAAGAAATAATATGATTACTTTGTACACTTCATTCAATCCTTCAACAAAATTATTTGTTTGGGGGAAAATATAATTATATATTTTAATTTTTTCAAATTTATTTAACTGTCACTTTGACTGAGTCGTTTGGGTGATGTTCTCATAACCTAGAGTTCACGTATTCAAATCCTGTCATCTCTATTATTTTTTAATTTATCAGACTTTAAACTTTAATTTTAAATTATTATATTAGTAAGCATATAATTTGTTTTAAATATATAAGTATACAAGGTATTTGAGCTTAAGTAGACTACAATACTATTCTTCTTTAAAATAATTTAGCAAGGTAGTAAATTAAAAACGGTACATTAATTTTGAAATTTTGTATGGGCTTTATGTCATAAAAATGTACACATTTAAATATAAGGCTAAGCAAGCTAATTATTATTCGTATAATAACAACCCTTAGGGCATATTTATGTTTTAAAAATAGTAGCGAAATTAAAATAGTTTATAACTGAATTTTAATGATTAAAAAGTGATTTAAATTCAGACAAAAATCTAAAATATGAATATCGGGGTGGGACCGATGTCGTTATCATCTGTGTTTCAGACAATTACGCTGGATGGATGGTTTAACTTCTACAAATATAACCTGAGAAAATTTTGAGACAACAAGCTTAGATGAACACAACTGGAAGATGGTTTCCTAATAAATCGAAACAAATCATTTTACATGATGTACTCAATACAATAATAGTCTCTAGTCAGTTACGTATCTTGTACAATGGTGCGTAGTAGCATGTCATCGCCTCAACCCTTTGGTACGTCATGGTTTTACAGTGTTGTCGGATTGAGAACTCAGTCGCAAGCGAAACAACGCTACACCGACTCGCAAGACAATAGAAACCTTTCAAAATTATCTCTGTTATGGTACAGCCTGCGATTTGCGAGTTAGCTTGCAAACGAGTATTTTTCGTAGGTTTAAAAATTAGGGGCCCAGCCCTCTAGCGCCACACACGGCGAGCCCAGAGTTCAAGAGCGCTTGGTGACGGTAGAATGACGTCATACTCTACAGTCTTCTCCAGCAAATTTTTGGCAATAGAATGCATCTAGAAGTTATTTAAGGTCATCTTTCAGCTTCATATTCGATAATATCAGAGGATTTGAGATATATCTAGGGG
>CABFOW010006150.1:19961-34815 GCA_902141385.1 Timema californicum
TTTATGCCAGGGAGGGGTACATTATTTCCAGGGGACAGTTACGCCGCTCCTGCTGTCCACACATACTCTATATTCTATATTCGTGGATGAACTGCTCTCAGGCGATTATTAGTCTCAGACGTGTGGTAGTCTACCGTCTCTATGAGGAACAATGTTCCTTACTCGCTTTGCACGACAAATATTAGTACATAAAACGAATATTTTTTCCACACTTGCGTGAGTCATGGTTAAACATGGACGGAATCATCCACGTGTGGATCACCCGGCTTAAGAGGTGTCTGCGCGT
This sequence comes from Timema californicum, assembly GCA_902141385.1. Lineage (NCBI taxonomy): Eukaryota > Metazoa > Arthropoda > Insecta > Phasmatodea > Timematidae > Timema > Timema californicum. Next base: position 20,248 of record CABFOW010006150.1, read on the forward strand.
AGACAGATAAAAAAAAAGTGTATAACCTATCTGTAATGTATTTTCTTTCTAAAATTTGAACTCTCATCTTGAGTTTTATATTAATTTTCTAACTTTAGCAGGGGGGTCAGCTGACCCTTTGACTCTCACCTTGATCCGTGCCTGCCCGCATCGGTGCGCCTGTGGACTAAACATCAAGCTCTTATAGTCTGGCTTGCTGCTTACGGGGGTTCTGGATTTGAATCCTGGATGGGTTTACTGAATGTAGTTTTTACTAAAACGCTTTTCACCTTCCCTCCATGAAAATGCTGGGAAATTGTATCTTGGTCCTATCCTACTCGTCATTAACCCATTATCTTAATTAAAATATGTAAATACGAGTGGGTAGTAAGACGTAGTGGGGAAAACAAATAAAAAACTGGAGGGACCAAATAATATAGCAGAGACCGCGATAGTCACGGACATTTCAAGTCTCCCAGGAAACGGGCCATTTTTTGGGACCGAGCCTGTACAAAAGGTTTGGGAAATACCAACTCCAACAATAAGCCTGAGTACGTACACGAAATACTGTAACACCATTAATTATGCTGCCATCTGTGAACTTTCCAATCAAAGAGCACCAACTCTCGTAGATCAGTTGTGTCTGCACTGTCACTTTCTCTCAGAAAGGTGTGCGCTGTGCCACTTGGCTATCACAGCACAGGAACTCACTGGGGAGTACGTACGAGAGTAGGGTGGAACTCACTGGGGAGTACGTACGACAGTAGGGTGGAACTCACTGGGGAATACGTACGGCAATAGGGTGGAACTCACTGGAGACACGTACGGCAATAGGGTAGAACTCACTGGGGAATACGTACGGCAATAGGGTGGAACTCACTGGGAGTACGTACGACAATAGGGTGGAACTCACTGGAGACACGTACGGCAATAGGGTGGAACTCACTGGAGATACGTACGGCAATAGGGTGGAACTCACTGGAGACACGTACGGCAATAGGGTGGAACTCACTGGAGATACGTACGGCAATAGGGTGGAACTCACTGGGAGTACGTACGACAATAGGGTGGAACTCACTGGGGAGTACGTACGACAGTAGGGTGGAACTCACTGGAGATACGTACGGCAATAGGGTGGAACTCACTGGGGAGTACGTACGACAGTAGGGTGGAACTCACTGGAGACACGTACGGCAATAGGGTGGAACTCACTGGAGACACGTACGGCAATAGGGTGGAACTCACTGGGGAGTACGTACGGCAATAGGGTGGAACTCGCTGGGAGTACGTACGGCAATAGGGTGGAACTCGCTGGGAAGTACGTACGGCAGTAAAACCAGAAATCACTAAATTCTCTATTAGTATTTATTTCTTCACTAAGGGTATTTAACGTGAACTTTCTAATCTGACTGATTACATCAGTATATGTCTTACAAACTAACTTAACACAAGTACAGACAAAACACCCATTTTCACGGTCATTAATTAATAATTGCGAAGCGTGAAAGCCATAATTTGACCAATGATAACATTTTCAGTCAAGCCGGGAATACTAACCGAAACCTGAGCTAAGTATCCAGACAGTACAGACGAGCACAACAGCGTCATTTGCGTGTTAGGCCCCGCCCAGACTCGTACACTTTTATATGCAATGAGGACATTTTCCCCAAGAAAAACTTGTAAACACCTACACTCGACCTGATTGTAAGATGGACTGAAGATAACCTGACAGTCCGAAATATACGGTTGGGGCGGGGAGCTTACAGACCGAACTGAAATGGGCAAAACTGTACGTGTCTAGGGGGCCTATTTACCCCTTCGGGCCAGCAGCATATTAAATATTCTATGGTAGGGACGTGAAAGTTAAAATCCAAAGAAAGAGTACCCTCAATTGCGTTTAGGGTGAATGAAGAACCATTCAGTAAAAACTGAGTACACTCTGTCGAGATTCGAGCACCGAACATCCTGTCACCGGCAAACCAGACTATACAATAGTCTATATGAGTTGCGATAGCGTGCATTTACTTCCCTTTAAAGGTGGGAAGGGCTCCGAAAGCCACCAGCGTCGAGCCTGACCCTTATCAATACGATGGTGCCCGGTAACGAGCGTATGGCCACGACAGGTCCGTTACCCACAAGACTAGCTCAAATTAACGTCCTAGATGGCCGGTGTATTGACTTTGAAACAATAGCTAGGAGCGCAATATACTTGAAAGGAAATACCTTTTCATTGTGGTATTTCTTATGGAAGTGTTGGTTATGAACACTAAAACAATCCTCAAGTACCTTAGACTATTCTGTCTTGACCCGTTCAAAATGGGTCATATATTTAAGGGAGGCTAGATCAACGGTTTTAATCGTTTACAACTATCTCAAAACTGCTATATTTAACGTTAAACGTCGTTGAAAATGCTAATTTCACCTTTCCATGATATATTTTTATTTTCTCTTATTGAGAGAAAGTATTATAATCATGAAAAAATCGAACTAGAAATTATGATGAATCTTTACGTTTTATGCGATCCCGAACTCTCCATGTCTGTATGTCTGTCTGACCTCATGTCTCTCTTTCAATCTGTCCCTAGCCCCAGATCCGAAACAGTTTGTTGGATTTTGTTCAAACTTTATATTTAGAGGTTATACCTAAAGATTTTTAAAAATTTCGAACCTAGCCCTTAAATTAGGCCTAAGTGTAATTTACTGATAAGAAATTTTTGAAAACTCAAAAATATTTTGAAATTAGCTCTGATGATTTTTTCAAAATGTATAGCTGGAGATTGTCTGGTATGACAAATAGCAATGTATGATTGTTTTTGGGTAAAAACTCATTTATGGGTGCCTTACTGATGATTTATTTTTTACAAACTTGAAATATTTGTCAAATGGCTCCAACGTTTTGGCACTAAATGGGTATATTGGGAGTGTTTGTCATGAAATATTGCTTTGCATAATTGTTTTTTTGAGTAAAATCTCGCTTAAAGGTAGTTTGCAAAAAACGTATTTCATGAACGTTTGAAATATTTAAAAAGGGCCTAAATATTTGATTACAGATGGGTTTTTTGGAAGTGTTTAAAATTACAATAACAATAAATACTGATTTTTTTAGAAACTTTTTTAAATTGTAATTTGCAGACGACTAATTTGTTTTAACTATTTATAAAATGCCTTTAATGCTTAATGGTTTGGTTTAAAATGTATATTATCAAGTAGTGGATATCCCAAATATAACTGTTTATTTTTGGGGGGAATAGTAGTTTACTGAAAACGTATTTTTGTAATTCTATCATATTTTTGAAAATATCTGCCTACCGATTTTTTTAAATGAATATCGGGGACTATTTTCTATGATAATCAATAATGTATCTTAGTTTTTCTAAAATAAATTAATTTAAGGATAGTTTAAAAATGCCAAATTATAAAAAAATACGAAAATTTTTGAAATTGGGCTTAAAGGTTGAGTCAAATATTAGTAGCCAGGTGTAGTTTTTTTATGACAAATAAGAATACGTTTTTATTTTTATAGATTACAAATAATTCTAGGGTGGTTTACTTAGGTCTATAATTTATTTTTTAAATTTGCTAAAAAAACTTCTACCATTTTGCTTAAACTATTTAAAGAGTTTTTATTTTGATTAACAAGATGATGTGGTAAATAGTTTGGTCATGGAGCTCGACCCAGGATCAAACCAAGGGACCCCTCCTTGTCCCGACTTGATCTGAGTTCTCAGGCACGTGGTGGTTTGACCACGTGGCAGCAAGGTCGACTGAAGGTAAGTTGTTTATCGGGCTGTTGACAGAGTGTTTGACCTGTAATCACTTCCTTCTGGCAGACGTTGAACCTGACAGGCTAATCGGTCTGTGTATGGTTTGGACTACCTCGGGGATACCGAGCATCGAGCGTGCCCTATCCGCCAGATGGAGCACAGTTCGATGCTCTTTGGACTCAGGTCGCGGGCTGACGAGCAGGAGGAATGTACTCCACCGTCTTACTACCCGTCCGGGGTATCCACCCAATGGGGCAAAGAGAGGAAGGTAGATTTTCAGGGTTGTTACGACTACAGACCCCCGATGAAGTCCGACACCTTAGCTCAGTTGGTAGCGTGTCTTTCTACTGACCTAAGGGTCCCGGGTTCGATTCCCGACATGGGCGAAAAATTGTCATTATTTAAATGCGCTGTTACCCTTTCACAGTGATAAATTAACGGCCATGGGGTGTATGTTGTGTCTGTTCTAGATTTAAGTTAGTTTATATGTCGTGTGCTGATTTAATCATTAGGTTCTTAAATTGCATGCTAAATGCCTCAAATAGATTAAAATATGAAAAATCATAATCATAAATACTTCAAAAACTGTCAATATCTTAGTTTTAATTTACATAAGGATTTTATCTTATTTAATTAAGTTATATAGAAACAACAAATCACCCCGCAGTCCGTATTGATAATGGTTATAGTTTATTCTAATTTGACAACTTTTTAAAAATAGTTCAGATATTGAGTAACTCCAGTTAAGGACTTCTCATTTTGAGAGGAAATGAACATTCAGTACATACAACTGGTACTCGAACCCTAGTCCTTCATTGCCGGACGTAATTTGATGCCGTAGCCCACGTGCCCACCGTTGTGGGTTTGAATGTTCTTAGTCTTAACAAAACTCCCTCCGGCCATGGCCTTGAACTCATCTTCCCTTCAGCAGGCCTATCACCCAGGTGTAGGGGACGTAAGTTAAGTGTTTTTACATTTTTATAGCAAAACCTTTTTTTGTCCAAAATAAATCAAATATTGGCCCGGTAGAAATACATAGTTTAGTTTTCTGCACATGGTGATATCAACAATTGTTGATTATGTGTTATGAGCACAGCGGCATTAGGTGAGAAACTTCTTAAATGGAAAGAAAAAGTTGACATTAAATTCCGGGACACCCTTGACAGATATTCAACAACTGTTGAGCTCATCCTATTATGGCAATTAAACCCTACGTTTCTATTGGAGAAATATTTGATTTATTTTGACAAAACAAATAAGGTTTTGCTCTAAAAACTGCAAAAGCAATGTCCTTTTCTCGCGTAACCTACACTCCCACCTTAATACAAGGGTTTAGGAATTAGAATGGTAACCAATAGGAACTGTCCCAGCACTCATCTCGAAATAAGTTGAAAAACCATTCCCGTAGATGAAACAAAACAACTTATCTTGCTGTGATTTAAAATGATTGTGTCCTGCTCTCGTACTGCAGTCGATCACGCTGGCACTAAGCTAACACTGCCGGTGTTCAGGACGAAGGATCGTGTCCGTGAAGAGTTTGTCGCTTGTAAGAATATAATAGTGGATTAGTTTGAAGAGTCGCGTCGGGTTTCGAACTCAGGGGATATGAGCGATTTGGAGACGTCTATAAACTTGCTCTCGGACAACTTCGCCAATCACTTGTAAATAATTATAAAATCGAGCCATGCGTTTTAAGCCACAGTCTGTTCAGTAACTAACAGTAATCTTAAAGATCTAAGATGAAGGTGAATTTTAAGAAAACGCAGCAGCATTTTTTTTTTAAGGATGGAATATCACCGGTGTGTGAACCTCTGCCTTCAAGGTCAAAGTCAGGCATTTGCTTTGGACCGGGGCGGACCCAAATCATTTTCATAGGGGGGGGGGGTCATAATTATAAATAACATGGTTACTTACAGTGTTAGAGTTCTGTTTAGAGCCATTTAATAGGTTCTCACTCATATTTAATCTTTATGTATGTTTTAAACCGTGGTCATCTTCTCCAATTCTATAGAATCAGATAGTTTTTATAAACCATTTGGAGTGGACTTCCTTCAACATTTTTTTTTTGTAAAATGGTTCATTCTAGAAGCTATGAGTAGTCTTATCTTTTTTTAAAAAAAAATTAAGCCCTTTAAAGGGTTCCTCACCGAGAAATTTTTGAAATTTAGATGTCCCTCAAAGCTATTTAGAGGGATCTTCACCTTAATTTGTTACGATAGTTAGATACCTCTAGAAGATAATCTTTGAAGTGGTCTTCCACCGACCAAATTTTGAAAATTGAATTATTTCAAAAACTAGACTATTTGGGGTGTTCCTCGCCTGAAAATTCTTCAGAATGACATGCAGCTAGAAGCTATTTGGAGTTGTCCTCACTAGACATTTTTGACAGTTGGATGACCTTGGAAGCTTCCCCTGACTTTTTGTGCCAGTTAGATGCCTCTTGTCTAGTAGTTATTTTAAGCGGTCTTCTCAGGAAAATTTTTGACAGTAAAATGCATCTCTAAGTCATTTGGAGTTTGATTTAAGGTCATCGTTCAGCTTCATATTTGATAATATCAGAGGATTTTGAAATATATCTAGGGAGGTGGGAATTTATTCCAGGGAGGGGTACATTATTTCCAGGGGGTCGTAGTCCCCCACAGTTCCGCCACTCCTGCTGTCCACACATACTCTATATTCTATATTCGGGGATGAACTGCTCTCAGGCGATTATTAGTCTCAGACGTGTGGTAGTCCACCATCTCTATGAGGAACAATGTTCGTTACTCGCTTTGCACCATAAATATTAGTACATGAAAACGAATATTTTTTCCACACTTGCGTGAGTCATATCAAAGCTTGAATAAACATGGACGAATAACGCACGTGTGGACCCGGCTTAAGAGGTATCTGCGTGTAAAAAGACATTGTATAATTTATCTGTGTTGAATTTTCTTTCTAAAATTTGCACTTTCATTTTGTTTTTTATATTAATTTTCTAACTTTCACAGGGGGGGTAAACTGACCCTTTGACCCCCCCCTTCCCCCCTCTCGAATCCGCACCTGTGAGGAACACTGTATTGTTGGCTGAGGTTATCCTATCGCAAGACAAGAGTTATCAGCGCCTGGGACTGCAATTACAGTGAACGGCTGTCTCACTCGTATCCCAAGTACTTATGCACCTCTTCAGGGTTAAACACTGTGGCGGTAGCGGGGTTCAAAATGGCCGCAATGTCCCCAGAAGAGGTAGAGCAACGTTTTGAGACATCCGTTTCCCATCACCCTTGACCATAGCACGAACAGGAAGCATGATATGTTAATTATTGTGTCGACTTACCGGCCACGTGGTACAAAGACAATATACTGTGACGGCCACGTGGTGGTACCAAGGCTGCCTAGTTACAACCGGAGCATTGACTCGGCAACGTCGCCAGACATTCACAGGATAGTATTATATCTAAGAAAAGGCAAAAAAACAATCAAAAGATAATATACCTGTACTAATAATTTAGTAATCGAAATGTGAATGCTCTTCTTCGATACATACAAACATTTTCTGAGATCCCAGAAAATTCCCAGGCCCCTTTTTTAGAGTCTCAGGCCCAGGTACGATGTACCCTCTGGGCCCCCCTCTCATAGGGCCTGGTCAGACTTAAGGAGGCTGCCTAGGTAGCTGAAATATTGCCGATCAGATGCTGCGCTTAGTTTAAATACTGACAACACCCTCAACAGCACACGAGTTTGATGCTTACTGGAATGTGTATACAATTATTTTATATTACCTTGTACATACATAGATTCAAGGGCGGGTCCAGTAATCAAAATTTGGGAGGGGACTTTTACCGGGGGGGGGGGTCCGCTATATTGAATATGGAATATTACCAAGTTTTGGGAAGGGGAGGGGGGAATGGCTCCTCTCCCGATTTTCTCTCTCAATTTTAACCCTCAAAAGGGGAGTTTTAAGGTAATCCTGGACTCCTAGAAACAAGATAGAAATAAATGGCAATATAAATTAAACAAATAGGTATTTATAGTATTTCTTAAATGTATGGTACAAGTTGTTATTTACATGGCCAATGACCATTCTGTGTGTGCTAGTTTTGGCAAATCGCTTCTCTACTGGTTGTGGCTCTAAAGTTATATAATTGTGGAGACGCAGAAGAGCCAAGCCAACCCGCCTGCTTTCTCCACCGGAGTTCTCTTCCTCCATGTCTTGATTTGATGCAACGATGACTCTGCCAGCTACCCTCAACAATCTTTGTAACATCGCAATCTGAATTTCCCTGCTATATTATAAGTTCTCATTCGTTTGCCTGGCTCTTTCATGCCACCTTTTCCGTTGAGCCGCTCGAATGTGTTTATTTCGGATAAATTCCAATTTTTTCGTCCATCACATGCCCCCCTCTCATCTGTGGATCATAGTTGAAAAGTTGAGAACAGTTGAAATGTTACAATTTTAAAAGTTGAAAATTCCCATATTTTTGTTGTTCACTAAGACCTAAATGCTCGGCGAATAAAAACTTCATGAGCGTTGATTGGCTCACTCTGAATCGAATAATGTAATTTAATACGGGGTCATAACACATCGTTTTGTTATTTGTATTTTCCCCCTCCCCTGTTTGTTCTACTACGACCGGACAGATCTACCCAGGAATGCTATATAGTCCCACTTGGTTTCCCTTCACCTCCCAGAATGATGTTTACACTAGCAGATCCCACCGAAATCCTACTATAGCTACAGATAATTTAATAGTAGGTTGGATAGACTAGCTTCGGTGTAGACTAGACTGCCAAACACAGGGAGATCGAGGCTCGAATCTCGGTTGGATCAACAGAATCTGGTTTTTCCAAAATTGTATTCCACTCAAATGCAGGTACACTTTCTCTAAAAATAGCCTTCCTGATCTCTCAAACCATTAGTGTAGTTAGTGTATAAACGTGTAACCCGAACGGGTAGTAAGTCGCGGCGCTAGAAAAAGAGGAGGGGGTAGGTACTGTATCCCTAGATAAGGTCGGTCATTGTGTCCTCGTCCAGAAACTGGAATCATATGGTAAGTTTGTGATCGTGTAAACATGGTTTTCGAGTTGTTTGGTTTGGTAGAACTCTGGTCGGAAGGATCTTTTATAAAATACAAAACACTTTTGTGTGTGTCAAAATTTATTTTATGATATTAATAGTGGTATCAGAAGTAGCCGGCGTTCCACGTAATGGTTTGCAACGTTTTTCTTTTCTTAAAGAAGACAGAAAACACTCATTTTATTTCGTCCTACACACAATTTAATTAACTAGGTATTTAATAAAGTTCTAATCCAGATATTAAAACTCCAGCTTGGCGGTGCAGATGCTCGCACACGGGGGCTACTAGTTTTTAAATGTCGGACCTCTGCGTACTATAAATATCGCGCAACACTCGTCACAGACACACAGACCCTTCATTTTATTAACATAGATGATAATACCTATTAAAAGTGTCAGCTGCAGCTCACATGATGGAGTTTTCGTGATTTTTGTAATTGTCAGATACTGGTCCCCCCTGCCAGAAACCTACTATAGGAAGAGTACGCGACTGTACAGTCACATCTGGTCCACCGGTACCACATTGTTCACAAATTGTGAACACTAACAAGTTGCTTACAAATATCCAAATACTCCCAAACTGCTCGTAGGTCAATTTGGCTAAGGAAGGCGTTACTCTCGCCATGGACTGTACCAGTGGCGGCTCGTGTATGGGCACTGCGGAACTGCAGCACCCCCACTAATTTTTAGCTACGAGCCGCCACTGGACTGTACTGACGATCACGGAGAGATCGGCGTTCGAATGCCGGTCGATTGTACGGAGGGCGGTTTTTACTCAATTGTTTTCCACGCAAATGTGGGTACACTTCCTTTAAATTAAACCTTAATCATCCTTAATAACGTTGCCTACGTGGAGATTTCAAAGCTATTTAGTAAAGCGGGTTGCATCTTAACTTGACGCACCTAAGCAGTCCATGTGCTGATAACCATTTCCCTCTTCCTCTGACGAGCTTACAGTCAATTTAATATTTGCTCCTTGAAAACATTGACCTGCTTTTTAATTTTACCTTCTTCTTGTTTCCTATTATAGATAGACATAATATACTACCACGGACTTTTGTAAATCCACATCCTGGCAGGAAGACTCCTACAGGATATGTTCGTGACAAAACAAATAGCCTAAGTTGTAGAGGATTTATAAAAAGAAATACTTTTACAAAAAACTACTTAAGGGTATTTAAATAATATTTTGGTGACACTGTAGGAGAATGATGTAAGAAGTCATGTTTTTTGGTTTCAACGTTATATCTTTAAAAGTCGCCGAGTAAACCGGGAATTCATTACCATGGTAAATTGTATCTTGACCGGCCATGACGTCACAGGTAGGCAACGTCCTTAACACATTAGCGTGATTAGTACATATGAAGATAGCCCGAGTGGGTACCTAAAAAGATGTGGTGCTAAAAAAAATTGTACTCTTTTACAGAGTGATTTTAAGGGCTACACGTACTTGAAAGGAAATAACTTTACACCGCGGCATTTATTATGGGAAACTCTAAAGGCATTAAAACGAGCATCATTTATCTTCAATAAAGTTTTGTTGTTGATCCCGTTGAAAGTGGGTTGTTTAAGAAAAGTTATATGTTTGGTTATCACTTACGTTGATCCTATACCTGCGAAATTTCCCCTTATACGTCATTAAAAACGAGCTAATTGCCGACTTTCCTTATTAAATGTAAGGCTTTTAATTCTATCTCCCATGTTTACGCGAACCATATTTTGAAATAACAACCACTTATTTAATAATATGGCCTTCATAGACGTATATAACGTATCTCAGCACTCGGGTGGACGGCCGCTTTATCGGCCTTTTGGTGTTTAGTTTTTTAATGAAATAAACTATTTCACTTTAATTTAAATAAATATGTGAAAATTACTTTCTCTAGACATGAATTAAACTTGAATATCGGTTAAACGTTATCTGAAACTTAATTAAAACCAATACATTTAATCAAACTTAATTGTATGTTATTTAGTCCAGTCACCTTAGACATAAAAAGTATATTTTTTCAGAATAATTCAAAAGTCAGCAGATTTGAATGAAACCTTTTGCAATGTATTCTTTAAATGATACATTTCAAAATCTACCCAAAGAATATTTTCTAGTTTTTTAATTAAAAAAATTAAATTTTTATACAAAACAAATTTTAAAATGTTATAACTAAAAAAATTAAAGTGATAACAACACCCAAAAAAATCATATAGGTGTTTTTAGAACCCCTGATTACGATTTTGACATTGTAATTTCAAATTCGAGATGGTTGAGCTAAAATTGTGACCTAAACATCGAAATCATGCAGAATTTTAATAATGATGCCTAAAAAAATTGTTTTAGTGAGTTCTCGAGGTCGCTGATTACGATTAGAATTTAGCTCATCTATTAGGACAACTTCCTATAAAACATTCTCACCTGCTAGAAAACGTTTGGAATAAATTTAAGTTTCGCTTTACCCGCATCAGTGGGAACGCGAACTAACCGTCGGTATCGTCATCTAGTTTGCCGAAAGTAGGGAAATTGGGTTTTAAATCCCGGCTGGGTCTACTTTCTGTTGTTTTCTATCAATGGTTTTCCACTTTCCATACATGCAAATGTGGGTAAATTTTCAAAATTCTATCTTCGCCATATCCATCATATTACTGTAATTACATGCGGTTAACATGGGTTGGTATTAAAATATCGCTAAGAACTTACATGCTGATGAGTTACATAACCTCCCTCTACTCATCGCATACATTGTTAGGATAGTCCAGTCCCGTATAATACAGGCAGGACATGCAGCGCGAATGGGAAAATCTAGAACCTTGTTCAGGGTAATAAGGTGGATTGGATAAAACTAGATCAAAATGGGGACAGGGTGTAAGGAGGTGGACTGGATAGAACCAGCTCAAGATAGGGATAGTGTGTAATGAGGTGGACTGGATATAACTAAATCAAAATAGGAATAGGTGGCATACTTTTGTAAGTGGTGCAATGAGCTTTCGAGCTCCTAATGCCATAGAGTAAGCAAGTTAAAAACCTCACCTTTACTACTAGAGAATAGACAATGTCTAATAAGTAATAAATAGCCATTTAAAAAATGTATTATTGTTCTTGAGCGCCTACAAGTGTATTTATCCTTAGTGCAACGGGGTGACCTGGTGGTCTAGAGGGTAAGGTGTCAGACTTCTAAGCTGGCGGCCGGGGTTCAATCCTCGGTCCCGGCATAGATTTATATGATTACCAAACCCTTCCTTCACCTCTGACAAGACATCTTGTGAATGTGGGGAGTGCCAGGCCTCCACCGTGGTTCGGATTCCACGTTAAACTGTAGGTCCTCCATTTCATCTCACAATCACCCTACCATTACACATTAGCGTAAGTGCGTACAACCCGAACGGGTAGTAAGACGCGGTGCTAATAATAATAATAATAACTTAGTGCAACGAGAAACATGAGCTGTTTTTTTGTCTAATGGCACAAATGACCTCTACAACTCACCTTTAGCTCTCATGTTACGAACACATTCGACAATATTATAAGACATGACATGATTATGATATGATATGTCATGACTTGCTACCTCATTTTATAAAGAAATAAATTATTGTTTGAATCCTGGTCGTTTGTAGCGAGGGCGATTTTTCCAAAATAGTTTCCCACTTTTCCTCCACGCAAGTGCGAGTACACTTTTCTTGATTGATTCTTACCCATACTTAACCCATTAGCGTAATTAGTACATATGAGTATAAACCGAACGGGTAGTAAGGCGTGGTGTTAAAAATACAACAAATAATAAAACATACCTTACAAGCATATCCATTATTATAGATTATGCTCAACTGTGTCTTTCTTAAAATATCTGCAATTTTATGTCTGATATGATATTTATTGTCTATTCGTAATAAATTAAGGTATAACTTACCCAGTACACGCCATTAGTGAGTAATTGATACTTGTCAAGGCTAAAGGCGGCGTCGGCCTTTGCCGGGTGTCATGTGTTCGTCCCTCCGCGAACTACCTGTCAAATGTTTGTTGAATGACGAGCATACATGCGCCTATTTGTCGAATTTCTGAGTGAATAAGTTTTCTGTTGGGAACGGTGAACATTCGTGCTTTTTTTTTTAGCACCGCGTCTTACTACCTGTTCAGGTTATAAGTCTATCTACTAATTAATCTAATTAGGAAGGCTTAATTTAGAGGAAATGCACCCGAATTTGCATGGAGGGTGTAAAACAATAGGGAAAACTAGTTTACCCTCAGTGCACCTGATCGGGGTCTAACCTCGATATCCCCGTCTTTGGCAGTCTAGTCCAACACGAAATTAGCGCGTTAGACCACACGGCCACCGAAGCGGATAACATTCGTGCTAGCATGGAGAATGAAATGGAAATGACCTGTAAACATCATCTGCAACCGAGCAACTTCCAACACTTTCTTTAGCTTTATTAAGACGTGTTCTGAACGTTGCCACTAAACTTTTCTTTTTCTTTTAAAGGTCGTTAATAGAACAGTTTACGCTAAATTGTTGTCATATAATACCTCATTCCTATTTTTATGTAAATTATGGGCTGGATTCCACATAGAAAGCATTCTTTCATAGAAATCAAAAAATTGTAATTTCAACAGTAAACACAGAACCACTGGCAGACCTAGCCACAAATTGTGGACCGAGCAATCCACTCGAGATAAGGTAAATGTTCATGCCCTTTTGATGTGTGATAGACATTCGAATTGCCGCATGTGTAGCTCCGCCTTAACAATGCAGCAAAGTTTAGTTAACCATCATAAACACCTGCCACCATCAGTTTGGCAAATTTTAAGTTAGTTAAGGCCTATCTATAAATCATGATAAACCCCGTACGGACTAGAACAGAACAACGACAACAAACATGTTCGCGTCAAGTGTGAATAATTTTCCGAACATAACATTTCCTTTGTTCTGTTCGGCCCAACCCCAAGCCGCCAGTTGTCGGTTTCTGCCCATAGCACCATAGGATATTCGTGTTCTGTTCTGTACTGACTAATCTGGGCGCCTCCAAACATATCCCCGAACATACTTCATTGGCGGGACAGAAGAATGAAGTCGTCGTGTCTTTTGAAGTTTGTAAATAGGCCTACATATATATTTTGGTAAGTGTATTTCCTTGTGTGTGTGTTGAGTTAATAATAATAATAAAAATAATCTCTTTTTTGAACTGGTATTTCATTTCTAAATGGTGTGTCTTTTTTTTAAAAAAAATGGTCCAATTAAATTTACTAAGGTTTCAAAATCAGTTGAATGTATTCGAGTAAAGTTTTTATACATTCCACTGATGGACTGGAATTTCATATCTTTCATTAAGTTTGATCCAGTGTACAGTAAACTTTGCTACTTTGGTATTATCTTGTCATTCACCATCGGCGGGATTTTGCTATTTTTCTGCTTTGGTAGAAGTGGATGAATACCAATGTAGGCCGCGCCTCTGCTACTTGCACACGAGTACTCATCGCACCACCGACATTGAAGCACAATTGAGCTAGAGGAAAATAATTATAGAGCTACCGACTACGTTGCGAACATGTTCTGATTGACTGTGGATTTACACGGTCGCCGAAAAACAAGCGCGGAACAGAAACTTGCTCACGTGATTAGCTCTAATACAATCACAGGATTTCCGTCTCATCGGCGCGAGCTGTTCTGCTGAGGTTCAACTCCTCTCTACTTTGTCCGCTTCCTTGTTTGCCTGTCTACCAGCTCTGAGTGTCAGAAGCGACCCTCAGAGAAGGTAGTTGGCTTGTTAATACCTAAG
>CABFOW010006151.1:0-13740 GCA_902141385.1 Timema californicum
ACCCTACCATTACACATTAGCGTAAGTGCGTACAACCCGAACGGGTAGTAAGACGCGGTGCTAATAATAATAATAATAAACGACACTGATCCGAACCGAAATGAACTGTTCCGATTCAGATCACTGGACGTTTTCTCAACTAGCTACAAGCTTTACAACTAGTTTAAACCAAACTGAATTGGTCCGATACAGTGTACTACATGATGTATTCGAACCTATTCTTCCCTTTCCTATCATTCATATATCTAAAAGGCAAGGAAAAAAAAACATACACCTCTTATTAGTAATCTCACTCCTATCCTGATTAAATTCGGCATAGTAGTTTATTACTTGAAAATCCTGATCCTGATGTTAGTTTTCATAAGGATTGATTTTCTGTTTATTACTGTTAACTTCATTTGCTAGACACTCAAAAACTTGTTTACCCCCACAGCGTGTTACTACTCGTCCAGGCTGTTCACGTTTAATTGCATTTAATGGTTGGAGATTGGGAAAGTAGAATTTAAAGAATATTTACCCACATTAGCGTGAAAATGTAGTGTGTCAATTATTTATAAAAAACCTATTAGCACACCCAGATGATATTCAAACTCTGACCCATCACCAATGAATGAGGTGACGTGCCCACTGATCCATGTATCACACAGTTGGTAGCATGCTTATTTATGATAAGGCTCTTTTTTACTTTTTTTTTATCTTCGTACAAAACCGTGTTTAATTTGGAATTTAAATCTTACAAACAAAATTAAAATTCCTTATCTAAAAGGGTAAAGAATATTATTGAGATAGGTTTGTTTTTTAATCTCATAGACCCATGATTTTTGTTCTCACTGACTTTCCTTGGCTCACAAATTAATAATCGGTAATAAAGAGATTTAATTTAAGCAAAATCAAATCTTAAAGCAATCATCGTCATTGTCATAACCATTATTTCCACATATCTTTGTCTTCCCTAATTCCTTGCCTTAAGAAAATGTTATGTGTAAAGTTGTCATGTCTCTCTACGTGCCCAAGGAGCTTCATTCTCCTCTTTCTTATTAGACACAATACCGCACTTACAAACCTATGTAAATAACACTCTAAATTTATAAACATGGGGAGTTTTATAATATTTGTATACCACTATATTCATATTACTAGAATTTTAGAAGGTTTAATAGTAATAATAATGTGTGCAAATTTAAACCGAGGGTAGCTACATTTAAAAGCATCACCATCTGAAAGTATGAAATTTGTGGAACCCAAGATTGGCGTATGAATATATTGTGATATCTTCTGTATTTTTTAAATTCGATTAAAAGTGTAAATATAATATGATAATCCGTTTCTATTGATCATTTTACAAAAATAACATGAATTATTTGTTTATTTAGTTAATTTAAATTAATATTCATTTTAATAACTTTTATCCCAGTTTTTAAGTTAAACCCTCTCTAATTAATAATAAAGAAAAATATAGAGTTATTTTAAGTATCAGGACATGATATGGATAAATAATCAGAATAAAATAGACTTCCCAGAAGATAAACAAAAATAATTTTAATCAACAGGGACGACAGCCCTCTCCAAATAATAAGGTATTTATTTTAATATATTTTAAACAAAATTTATATTATTATCTATTAATATAAGTACTACGGTAATAATTGTATATAGCTATGCACATGCTCAACATTAAATTTACAATACGTTTAGATGTAACCCATTCTAAGAATATTATTATATACTTGTGTTTATAAAATTAAATATGCATGCTATGAATAACCTTTCATTATGATAAAAACAATTTTTTTAGGGTCAACATTGATCACATATTATGTGTATGTTATTAATTTTTTAGAGCTATTTATAACATCTATCAAAAGTGAAAGTTGCAGAAAACAGGACTTGACGTGTGAGTACGTAAAATCAGATTTATTAACTTTTCTAGCTTTCGTATAAAACCTTTTCTGCGTAAAAAAAAATGGGACTGTAAATACCATATAACGACCCTTTATAGCAAACTTATCTCTAAAGGGTTTTATTTATTTTCTGTGTCGTGCACAATATTAAGTGTTAGCAGCAATAAGATATAAATTGTGATCAACAGGTAGTGACCAAGAATTGATTTACGCTTCTCTATGAGCAGACGAAACTGTGGTGGAAAGGAGGGTAGGTGTGTTTATAGGGGTGTAGAGGGTTAGGGAGTGCATGAGATTTCAGGATGGTCTGGGAAACTTTTCCTGCAGCTGTGAATTCGTGGAAATAGGGGGAGGGTAAACCACCTGGAAACAACAAGAACTCTACTTTCAACTTTTCCTGAGAAAAAAAGTTTGATACTGTCTGAAGTAAAGGGGAAATAATTGGGCATGTGGTTCTTTTGTTTTTGTTTGTTTTTTGCGGAGAAGTATAAAACACATATTTATAAACATAAGGCATTTATTTTATTTTAAAGGAATGTGTATATCGTTCATACCCAAGAGATTTTTTTAAAGTTGTTCAAATACTAGCATCCATAGACAGTTAAAACTATAGATTATTTCCATTAAGGTGGAATGGAAGGATATGTGAATTTAGCTCTGCATTTTTGCAGTTTTTATAGAAAAACAAATTTTTGACCTTTATTATAACATCATTTCTTCTGGAAATACGTTTAGTTTAATTTTATATGAATCGTAATTCCAGCATTGTTTTTAATAATGCCATAGGCTTGATAAAATTTGAACAAACAATGTTTAAATAAAGCTTAAAAGTCCTGTTCCAATTATGTAATGCCCATGGCAAATATTAAAGAAGTGTTTATATAATACATGTAGAAAATTAAACTAAAAGTATACTAATAGACTGTCTTGTAGCATAATCTTATTTATTTAATGAATAAAAAGATTTTTTTTACATAAAAACGGTCAAATTATTTACTTTAACCACCTTTCCCTTACATTCCACTTTTAAAATATTTTAAATCGCATTTTAAAAGGAGATAAACTACTATAGAATTAACATAAAAGATAAGAATCAAATTATACCTTTAATATCATATTTTATTTATTTAAAAAAAATAGCGTTATTAACGTACTTAGAAGATAAAGTATTAACACTAAAGAAATTTATATTTTATTGTTCTTAAATATTGTACAAACATTCATTCGTAGCATCATTATGGGAAGCAGTTCATTTATTTTAGTTGTTGTAAAGATTAAAAATATGTCAAATGATGGATAAAAAGCCTGTATGAATATCAAGCGACTTCTTAGTGATAAAAAACATTTTACTATTATTATCGTCGGCCACTACTATTTTATATTATTTCATTATCTAATTTTTTTCTCGAATTTGGCACTCATAATAAGTATTTGGCCAAGATGGAAGATGGTAACGTGAAACAACCTATAATATTGCTGCATTTTATCTAACAAATATTTAAAAACCAATAACTTACTGAACTTTTGGCAATAAGCAATGACTGATTGTAATACATTATTCACCAGATATGAAAAACTGTCCAAACAAAAGCAAAATAGATATTTTAGCTAGTTTTCTATTGAAGATTTTATTTCATAGTAAGTTCAACGGTAAAGTTTAAAAATGACATTTACAATTGATGAGTGAATTTTAAATAACGTTTTTCTCTAATCCTATTGACAAATTAAATATTCTTGTCGACATTTTATTTTTATAATAATTATTTGTAAATTGAGGTCTTATCATTTTTTTTAAATGAATATGCTATTAATAATTTACTAATCTATTTCTCTTTATTACAATTATGATTAGTCACCTTTATAAAACATGTAAATAACACATATTTAAGTTAAAGTTGCCTAATCGCCCTTATAAACCAGAGCTTATGGGAAACCAAATAATTAATAAGGGCATTAAGCTTGTTTAACTATTCTTACTTTATCTATAAGCTAAACTCGTTCTAAATAACAGTTCACTACTCACAATACGAATGGTTTCAAATGAAAACCATCCAACGACCAATAACGTTTTTTCCCTGCCTGTACTAATATCTCTCCTACTCTATTTTAGCGATTTCATTCGAAAGCAGAAGAACCCAGCCACTTTCCTGGCTATTTCAAAGAGAAAGTTTGAAATTTATAGCTGCAATAACGTTTTCAATCAAAATGAAAATTAAATATTTTTATGTCAAAACATTTTCTATATAAACCTTCGCCTTCTTTCAAGGGTATTTCTTTCTCTTGAATCAGAAACTTGTTTCAGAATGTATGCCATTTATGGCTGCACCCAAAAGTTACACTCCTCTACTTGTTCTTAATTTTGATCAAGAAAGTGTCTTTAACGGTCGGTGTGTTTTAAAATAATGTAGAGGGAAGGTTTGAGCCAGAATATAATTATTTTTGTTACTTTACTACCACTGCAATCATTAAGTCACTTTTAAAGTTTGAAATTTTCTCTTTTGTATAAAAAGATCACATTTACATAAAAGTAGAATTAAAAGTGGTGTTGACTATAAATTTAAGGAAGTTTATTAGCTGAGATTTATAGCACACTTTGTAAAGTTTGGTAAGGCACAATCAAGATTGTCCAGGCTTAGTTTATTTAGCTTAATTCAGATCATAGGACACGTTAATGGTCAGTGCTGAGCACTGAGCTCAATATATATTTATTTAAAGAAACATAAGCCTTATCGGTAGGGTGGCAACGAAGGCAACGAACGATCCGGTGACGACACTCGTGACCAACTTTAATCCTGTTTAAAAATGTCATGTCGCCAAACCGGTGCTGAGGTTTAGGCCAAATTTATCAAAATAGATCCTGATGTCATCAGGGTTGCACTATGTTGTATTACAACATTTTGACGACGTCGTATTGGGTCAATGATCTCAGGGATGCTCTATGGAAGAGGGATGACATCATCCAGGTGGCCCGAATTTAGGTAACGAGGTCAAAGGTTAAATTAATGTCATATGTCCCTGCTCTTTCTAAACGTTCAGCTTATATACAGTAGCCGCATGGCTTCTTTGGTGCTGACTGACAGCTTACAGCTGACTTCTTACAGTCAACATTTAGGTATATACAGTAGCCCCATGGCTTATTTGGTGCTGACTGACAGCTCACAACTGACTTCTGACAGTTAACATTTAGGTACATACAGTAGCACCATGGCTTCTTTGGTGCTGACTGACAGCTTACAGCTGACTTCTCACAGTCAACATTTAGGTATATACAAAAAATTTTGACCGTCAGAAGTGACAGCTGCTAAACACATGTTTTTGCAGATCATATGGCTCAGCGTAGGGATACATAATTGGTCTGGTAACTTTTAAAAGCTTTTAAGCTGTCAGCTGTGAGCTGTCAGTCAGCATCAAAGAAGCCATGGGGCTATTGTAGTTTGGTTTGTATATGATGGAGAGATCAGAACTATCATCCCGATTTGGTTACCAAACGTATTTTTTCTCACTCCACGAAAATGCATTTTATTCTCCTTTGAACACCACTATGGCCTTTTTATGCCACAATATAGTAATATAAAGTGGATAACCTGGACATATATAATATGTATTCATTTTTGGCCATATTTTAGGTATGTAGATGTGTGTTGCAGACAATTACTCCCAAGATTAAGCTAATCCCTAATTTGCATCGTTTCATTCTTAGTGATTTAGTTCCCCTTTTTACAATGTGATATCGTTCAATTGCACAATTTTCCAAAGGGATAGTTTGAAATTCACTCTTATGAGAGCGTTATTTGTAGGTAATATATTTGTAGTCTTGGCTTAAATAAGTACTGTACATCATAGAAGAATCAGACACAACGTAGATGGCATGACTGTCAAACTTGACTATGATTTACTAGATAAGAAGTAAATATATTAAATATAAATAAAGGTATGTATATATTTATGTAACGAAACATGAATATAATAAGTGTTTTACAAAAGATACATTTGATATTTTAAATATTCATACATCCTAAAGTTTTAGGTTCTCACAAACTAAGTACGAATTTATTTTACAAGTTTGTCCCTAGCTTGGTCTATAACCAAAACCACTTATTGGCATATGTCCATTCTTTGAATTTAGATGGTATATGATCATAACTCCACAACTCCGACTAAAAGGTAATTTTAATTATGGGGCTATACTTGGTGAACTAGTTTATGGATTACCAAACCCTTCCTTCACCTCTGACAAGACATCTTGTGAATGTGAGGAATGCCAGGCCTCCTCCGTGGTTCGGATTCCACGTTAAACTGTAGGTCCTCCATTTCATCTCACAATCACCCTACCATTACACATTAGCGTAAGTGCGTATAACCCGAACGGGTAGTAAGACGCGGTGCTAATAATAATAATAGTTTATGGATCACTGATTTTTTAATGGTCTTTAGTGATCATTTTAAAAAGAGTGTTTCACAATACAACTAACATTGGACCGAAAATTAATTATTATAGGTTATGTTACTTAAAGCCAATTTTAGAAAAACAAATTCCAATTTATTATAAGGGTGACTTGGTGGTCTAGGGATTAGGTGTCAGACTTCAGTGCTGGAGGTCCGGGTTTCAATCCTTGGTCGCGCCAGAGATTTATATGATTGCCAAACTCTTCCTTCACTTTGATAAGACGTGTGTTAATTACAACATGTGAATGTGAGGAGTGCCAGGTCACCACAGTGGTTCGGATCTTACGTTAAACTGTAGGTCCTCCATTCCATCTCACAATAACCCTACCATTACACATTAGCGTAAGTGCGTACAGCCCGAATGGGTAGTAAGACTCGGTGCTAATAATAATAATAATAGTAATAATAATAAACTATGATAGAATATTTAAGAAATTATTTACAATTGTGTCGTTCTTCTTATTAAAAAAAACCATCCTACATCCTAATAAATTCATGTTAACTCTAAATAATTCAACTAAATGATTTCTTCAACTTTTTACTTTCTTGCTATCTTACAGGTAGAGAAAGTATTGTGATTGTACAAAAATACGAGCTCGAGATTTTGATTAATCTGAACGTTTCATGACCCCCGAATCCAAAAAAGTGTATTTTGAATTTCCGTCAGTATGTTTGTCTGTTTGTACCTGCGACTAGAGATTAAACTATTTTACCGATCGGGCTGAAACTTTATATCTAGGATTTTCATAGGGTTGCTCTGAGGTATTTTGGGAATTGGATATCTAACCCTAAAATTTAGGGTAGTTTACTGATGGGCAAAAATATATAAAGTCGATTTTCTCAAAATAGGCTTTAACGATTTTGATTAAATTTCATTTAAAACCATTTAAAAATATTCAAAACAAAATGGCTACCCTCAATATTTCAGCGAATTACTTTAAGGGCTCCGGTTTAATGCGTAAATTCTAGTTTTTTTATCATATATCTGGAACTATTTGAGATATGAAATTACTTATCATCACAAATATGTATATCTACGAGAACTTGCAAAACTTGCGAAAAAATAATACAACTTGTCAATTTTTTGTAATTTAATAAACAAATTAAAATACAAAGGTTTCGACGTGAAATATAAATAAAACAAAGAAGCATTTTGAAAGTTTAGCTTGGTTAGATATTGCTTGATATGTAGTCATTTAAGAAATGAGAGAGATTTAGGGTGCATTTTCTAAAAGACTGATGACGTGTGTGGCCCACACTGTTCTGTTTGTTTTCTTACTCATGTCAATTCTCTGTGATCATTTCTCTTTTATAGTAATATTTGTTCATTTCAATATGTGAAAATCTTGATTTGTTATTTTATTTTTTTTCTTAGTGACACTTAATATTTTGTTGATGTGAAAGTGTTTAATTAACTGTCTTAAAACTTTCTGACTACACCTACTTGCCGTTGGTTTATCATAGGATCGATGTATTGAAATATGCGCAGATGGCACCCCACAATTGATGGCTCAATAAAGGGATTTGTTACTCGTGTCAAAGAAAATAATCCAGACATTATAACGACACGCTGCTTTCTCCATAGAGAAGTTCTGGTTTCTTAAACAATTGGAAAAGATTTGAAACATGTTATTGATACAGCTGTTAGCATAGTAAACATTATTAAGCAGCGTACTCTGCAGTCCCATATGTTTACAAAAACTTGTGGAATCATGGCTAAAGACCACGTCACGTGACTTCTTCTACACACCGAAGTTAAATGTCTTTATAGGGGAAAAGAGTTGACCCACATATCCGAACTACAAGAGAAGCTCCAGATTTTCTTCAGACGAAATAATAAAAGTTATTTTTCCAACTATCTTGAGGACGAATCGTGGCTCCTGAAACTAGCATACCTGGCAGATATTTATGAACACCAACATGCAAGGTCCCCAGGAAAATACGTTGACGTGTACAGACAAATGGTAAAATTTAAAATTAAAATTGGTATTTGGAAAAAAAACCTATTTCTAAGGGTAATTTTGAAATGTTATCCCTATTTTCTCATTTTCATAGCACTACAATTGACAACCACCGTGAAACCATTATGCCCCAGAATTCCGAACATATGGAATATTAGGCCAAAAATCTTTCCAAGTACTTTCCATCTTTGTCATCGGAAGCGTATGGTTGGGTCAGGAACCCTTTCAAAGATTCTTCAAGCAGTTAGGAAAATCTACTCAGCCTGCAGGAAGAGTAAAAATTGACAAAGCTGAAGTATGATTGCAAACTATGACTTAAATTTAATGAACTGTCATAAGACGTCAACATCCATCAACATTTCAGGATATATATATATATATAATTTTTTACGGTCCCAATACTTTACTTTTTGTGTTAGAAAAGTTTAAAAAAATATATAAATTTGCGTATAGCTTGAAGGTTATTGGTTTTATAAAAATATGCTTTAGTTAAAATATTTATATAATAAATAGAGATACATATTTGTAATGATAAGTAGTGTAATATCTCAAATAGTTTCGGGGATATTATTTTAAAAAAATAATGATAATTTACGCATCAGATCGGAGCCCTTAATGCCATTTTGCTGAAATATTGTAAATAAGCATTTTGTTTATAATATTTATAAATGTTTAGAAATGAAATTTAATCAAAATCTTTTTAGCCGATTTTGAGAAAATCGACCTTGTATATTTTTACCCATCAGTAAACTACCCTTAATTTTAGGGTTAGATACCCAATTACAAAAACTCTTCAAGGAAACCCTATGAACACCTTATATACCAGGTTTTGGCTCAGTCGGTAGCAAGTTTAGGCTCCAGTTGGAGCTACACACAGACGGAGATTCAAAAATCACTATTTCGGATTCGGAGGGTCATGAAACGTCGAGATTCCTAGAAATCTCTTGTTCAATTTTTTTGAAGATCACAATACTTTTTCTACCTATAAGATAGCGAGAAACCAAAAATGTTGGTAATCACTGCCATAGATTAAGAAATGAGCAAGTGTCTTAAAAAGTGCATGTTCTCTTTCTTACAACCTCTTTTGAGAAATGTTTGTACAATAATAATCTATCTCTATCATTTTAGATTCAATATTCAATATTTACCTATTTTTTGGTCAAAATTTATAAATGAGGAATTAAATACCAATGATAAGATGCGTAGCCCTTAATAAAATGTAGACCATTTTATAACTGGATGTCAACATTTTAATACGAAGTTTTGACCCGTGGGGACCCAATATCAATACTTTTACTTTCTCACTACCTTACAGGTAGAACAATTTTTGTGATCTTCAAAAAAATTGAACTCAAGATGTTGGTGGATGTCGACGTCTCATGAGCCCCCCAAACCCTAAAAAGGCGTTTTCGCAATGCTGTCTGTCTGTCTGTAGCTCGGGCTAAAGCCTAAACTATTTTACCTATTGTGCTAAAACTTGGTGTATTGAGTTTTCATAGGTTTACTCCAAGGAATTTTTGGAATTGTATATCCAACCCTAAAATTAAGCGTAGCTTCCTTAGTAGCGGAAAGAGAAAAATTCAATTTTATAAAAATAAGCTTTAACAATTTTGATCAGATTTTATTTCCAAACTCTGATCAATATTAAAAACCAAATTGCTACTCTCAACTGTTCGTCAAAATGACTTTAGGTGTTCCGGTCTGATGCGTAAATTCTAATTCTTAATTTTATCTCCGTAAGTCTTGAGATGTGAAATTACTTTTCATTGCATACTTCTGGATCTATTTATAATAAACATCTTTTACTTGAACTATATTTTTACTAAACCAAAAGTTTTCAAGCTATAAACAAAGATGTTTTTCTTTTAACTTTGCCAACACTTTAAGGTAAAGTATTACGATGGACAAAAAAATCTATCCCGATATGTTGAAGAATATTGACGTATCATGACCCCCCGAACATTAAAAAGTTGTTTGTTGCAACGCCGTCTGTCTATGTGTATATCTAATCTTAACATTAATAGCATTTTAATACAAAATGAAAATAGAAAAATTCTATTTTCTCAAAATCGGCTATAACGATTCTCTTTCTTTCTTATTTTAGAAACAATAATCAATAATTAATTATTTTATTGGTCAAAATTTATAATAGAAATTTTAATAGCCATGCGATAACCACAAGATGTTCATCCCCTAGTAAAATGTCGAAAATTTTAACTTGATCAACCCACTAGACCTTTTCTTTAGTGTTTGAAAAGAGAGAAAAATTATACTTGAAGCATAAAAAAAAAGTTTAAAGCAAAGGTTTGTGATTATTAGGTGTCTAAAATCGAGTGATACTAACATTTAGTTCTGGGCCCGATTCATTCAATTGTGTTTGCATTTTATAAATTTTCTATTAATTAAAATTTGTATTATAATTACAAATATATTTAGTCAAAAGTTGGAACAATAACATTTACTAAGGATTTAGAATAATATTTAAATATTTAAATAAATCGTCACATGTAATATTTATCATCTAATCATTTGTATAACAGATTAAATACCTCGGCAGTGCCTTTGCATACTAATATCCAGATAGTAGACTCAATTTTTATCAAGGCAAAAATGTATTAATATCGAGTTTAATTTTATTAATTATGTTTTTGCTTGTATAGATAACAATGTTGGTGCTTACCAAATAATTAACTTAATGAAATCAGTACTAGTTAACCAAATAACTTTAAATATGATAAACTAGTAACTATTTATTGAGATTTAAAGCTCTATGTTTTATCATAAACACAGTATATTATATTGTATTGCAAATACTGCCATAGAGGTATCTTAAATAATGTTTTTATGTCGTTTAATTAATCACCCTAATATTTTAACTCACTTTTTTGATGTTTGTGCCCATTCTAATGTATACTTACGTACCCTCATAGTTATTACGATTTTATTATAATCTATTATGATTATTCTATTTATTTAAAAAAAGTTATAATCATATTGTTATAATGAAAATGAATATTAAAACTTAATTAATACTTTGGTGTATTTTTATAATATATACCTTAACGCATTTTTTTGTTCATTTATTCTGAAATATTGTAGTCTAACCTTGACGGATTACATTATGTCCCTGACTTATAAACTATACCATAGTGTAAATAAAGAAGGTAAATTTGAACTCTTACAGAGAAAACGAAGTCATTACGTATGTTAGTAATCACTATAACTATTTTATATCAATTATAGCATATGTATTTCTACTTTATTTAAAAATCCTAATCATATTGTTATATATAGAATAATTTTAAAATTTAATAACTACTTCAGTGTAATTTTATAGACTACCGTACATTTTCACATTCTTCATAAACTTTCCTTGCCCATTTAGGTACCTACAAATGTAAGATAGTAACTATTACGATTTGATTACAATAATAACATCTTTATTTTCCTCTTTTTAAATCTGAGATATACTATTATTGAGATAGTTAATTCTATGATCCGGCCCGTGGGTATAAACTGTTCTTTGTTTAATATCCGTGTCTACACGTTTTAAAGACATTGAGCGCTAGTTACGAGAAGCGTGAGCGTGAGGTTGGTTGGTCACTGCAGACTCGTCAAAGCTGGCTTTGCGTGCTAAAGGGTTGGTTATCCTTCCTTGGGGCGGCCGGAACATACGGAACCATAATATCAACTTTTATAGCGCACCTCAAGTGGTAAATGTCAACATATCACCTTTTTTCTCTCTTTATTTCTCACGTCTGTATTTACTTGTCAAGATAACATGAGGTTTGTTAAAACACTTGTAGCATCGTCTTTGATTTACAGTTCGATTTAGAGGAATTTAAAATTTAGAACATATCAAAAGTTAAAAAAAAACAAATTTAATATATTTGTACATTAAGCTTTATGGTATTAATATGACACCTATTAAATAGTATAAATAGTTTAGTAAAATGTTATCAATGTCGAATTTAAAAAAATTGTTTGTGTCTTTACTTTTATTTCAACTTCTCAGAGAAAGAAGTATTGGAATCGTAAAAAAACCCATTGAACTAGAGGTTTTTGTAAGGGTAGAAATTCCATTTAATCCTGACACCAAAAATGGTGTTTACTATGCCATATGTATATCTATTTATGTTTCTGTATCACAGCCTAGAACCAATACCATTTTACCAATCGGGATTAAAAAAAAGGTGTATATAGTTTTCATAAGGTTCCCCGAGGGATATTTAGAATTATATATTCAACCCTAAAATTAAGGGTAGTTTACTGAAGGGCAAATTGAAAAAATAATTAACTTTATCAAAATATGTTTTAGTGATTTTGATTAAATTTTGTACCGTGGCACTATTTAACATTTTAAACAAAATATCAAATCACATTTTTCCCATAAAAACGACTTTAATTAGCAGAAATGTTAATCATATCACAACAATTATTTGAGATAAGAAATAACTTGCTATTATAAAATTTAGGACTCTTTAAACCAAATAATATTCAATCCAAAGAATATTTTTTATGATATTAACATTTTCTAAGTTTTAGACAAATATATATATATATATATATATTTTAACTAAGCTTTAGGAAATGACGTGTTGAAAGTGCATAGAATATATAATAGGAATCTCTAATAGTGTATATTATTTCATATATTCTCTTTGGTGAAATGACGAGTTGGAAGTGCATACAATATACATGATTTACTAATAGTGTGTATTATTTCATATACTCTCTTTGGTGAAATGACGAGTTGGAAGTGCATAGAATATATAATATGATTCTCTAATAGTGTGTATTATTTCATATACTTTCTTTGGTGAAATGCAACTAGAGTTTAATGTCAAATTACGTGCTCCATTTTTTTTCACACTACTTTTTGGCCAATGTCATAACCTATACTTATTGGAATTTAATAGGACCAGGTTTTAAAAGTAAAAATTCATATTGAACATTAGGCAATCTTAAAAGAAAATTGTGGCTATATAACATTACTTTTTAGCCCTTAAAGGGCTCTGACTCATAAAATAAGGGAAAGCTTACCTTTGGAACCAGTAATCAATCATCATAGCCTATAAATAATATAGAGAGTATTTTTGTGTATATTTACGTCTGTGTGTTTGTGGGTAAATGTGTAGGCGCTTTGACTCATCAAGATCTCTGGAAAGCCTAAATCATTATAATATATAAAAATAAAATATTGTCCCACTTTTTGTTGCTCAATCACGCCAAGGATATATATTTTAAGGAGACATAGACAATTTATCAAACCAATAAAGGTAGTTGGGTAACTCAAAATACACCATTAATTATTAAATATTTGAAATTTTAGGTGTAGGTTGGTGAAAGGGAGGATTTTGAAATTTTCAAAATGTATGTAAACAAAAACTATTTATCTTTTAGTAGAAGATTTAAATTTGTCCGAAAGGTAT
>CABFOW010006151.1:18455-28888 GCA_902141385.1 Timema californicum
GTGCGCGAGTGAGCTTGTTCCACCAACCTCAGCGAGTGTCGATTACACTAGACGAGATCACTGGCTACTTGCTGCCCTGTAACCTCGTGCACGAGTGAGCTTGTTCCAATCTCAGCGAGTGTCGATTACACTAGACGAGATCACTGGCTACTTGCTGCCCTGTAACCTCGTGCGCGAGTGAGCTTGTTCCAATCTCAGCGAGTGTCGATTACACTAGCTAGACGAGATCACAGGCTACTTGCTGCCCTGTAAACTCGTGCGCGAGTGAGCATGTTCCCCGGTGTCGACTATATGTTATTAAATCAAATCCAAATATAATACTAGGCTAAATCTAATACATCTTAATTGAATTAAACAAGTTGATTAAAACTGGTTAAATAATGATTACAGTATTAATATTATAAATTGGAAAATGTATATGATCAAGTCAAAAAATTGGTTCATGCTTACGTATTTAAAAGGTAAAATCATTCAAGTTTTTGAATGTAAAATTTGAATTGTCAATTATATAATCTTAAACCTAGATGCATTGGAATTTAAAATTTAAAATCTCTCATTTACTAAGATTTGTAATTTCGAATAGAATATGAACTTTAGCGAGATATTCATACTCAAAATCTCGAAGCTTTACACAGTTTTATGACTAATATAAAATTATAATCATTATAATAGCATCGAGAACGTAAAAAATTTAAAATATAAATTTCTGCGACTATTAGAAAGTTAATAATTCTTATTGCCAGCAATTTGATTATAGCTATACTTTGTAGCGTGACTTAATGTCATATTGTTTACGTGCTTACAGTCCCCATAGGTAATTCTGGCGCTCGACATTAACGCCTCCATAGAGCTAGCAAAACATCAACGAGAAACTTTAAAACAAAGTAAGAAAACACAACAGACGCCTGTGACAGAGTCGCAATCTTTTCTCTCAAACATATATTTTCTCAACGCTACCATAGACGTATAAAAGAAGTACCTACTAGGGAAGCATAGCCACAGTGGAAGTCCATCAAGCTTACCCGACCAATCAGCGAAACGGTACTAGCCCAAGCTTATGTTAATATTAATAATAATAATAATACCTAGCACCACGTCTTACCAACCGTTCGGGTTGTACTATTAAGTACTAACTACGTAAATAGGTTAGGAATTGGGAAGGTTGGATATTGAGGAAGTGATCCCGCCTTTGCGTGGATGGAGAGAGTGAGATTTTAACCTCGATCTCCCCGTCCTTGGCAGTCTAGCTCATCACTAAACTAGCGCATTAGTAAACCACGTCACTGAGGTGAGTCAAGCTAATGTGAAGTTAATTAACAAACTAAGCAAACACATTTTATTCTAGAATGATCTAACGATTTTTTCCTTGCACTTAGGGACAAGTAATTTAAATAACAATAGTACTTACTCTTTATTGGAAAGCCCCTCCATCTCTCTAAATATTAATTTTAATAATCTAATATTCAAAAATATCACTAACCATTAAAATAGATCAAATAAAAATAATATTATAAAGAATAATATAGAATGAAAACACTATCACAAAACAATATGCAACAATATCTGTAGCGACGACCTAATCAGCATTGTCAGTTTAATTTCTTTAAAATACGATTACAACCACTTTTAAATAAATACTTGAGTCTAAAAAAAAGAAATAGTAAAATTACAAATATTTTCGAAAGAACTTAAAGTGCCTAACCCTAGTATACCAAATATATATGTGAGTTTTGGTTTACCATTGGTTGAATTATAATTAATTATTATTCGATAACTACAGAAGTAACCATTTTTTCAATTCAGAAAATTATCAAAGCATTTTTATATTCGTGTGTTATTTCATAGAATTTTCAAACTGTTATCATTGATAAAAAACACAATAACTATAAAATAGTTCTATGCATTAAAAAAAATTTCTATGTTAAGTATGAAACAAATTTATTTGTATTTTCCAAACGTTCTTTCCTGCTAAATTCTTACTGTAGATATATATTACGTAAAATTGCCATTATCATCTTTAGTAAGAACTGAGCCAGGTGTGATCAGATAAACTTGGGAATATGTTAGGATCAGGTCTTTCTACCTGTTCAGGCTATACGCATAAGTACTAATTAGTAATTACGTTCATAAGTTAGATTTATGGAAAGTTGAATTAAGAGAAAGTGTGCCCATATTTTATTGGAGGGAGAGTGAAAAGACATTTCAGAAAAAATCTCAGTACATCCAACCAGAATTTGTAACCCAATCTCTATGTCATTGATAGTCTAGTCTAAAATTGTAGTGACACCTTAAACCATGTGGCCATAGTCTTAGGAATATTGTTTCACCATTTTGTTCATCTCCTCTACTTTTATGAATGAATATTCTTAGTTTCAAATATTTTTACACTATTTTTTCATGTTATTATAATATTTAAAATAAATAATTGTATAACCTTCCATCCATATTACATACATGTAACTGGATTAATGAGATATAAATTAAGAAGGGAATTATTTAAAACAAATATACCCGTGGACA
Organism: Timema californicum; assembly: GCA_902141385.1. Taxonomy (NCBI): domain Eukaryota; kingdom Metazoa; phylum Arthropoda; class Insecta; order Phasmatodea; family Timematidae; genus Timema; species Timema californicum. Next base: position 20,976 of record CABFOW010006151.1, read on the forward strand.
CATAGGGTGAGGGTGGAAACTATTATACATAATAGCTCTTAAGTATCGAACCAAAATACACCTTTTATCGAAAAATCATATTAAAAAATATTTGTTACTATTCCACGTGACCAATGGTGCGATTATTATCACTAATCACTACAACATTTGCACCAAAGAGCTATCTAAAAATGGTTGAAAGTAAAATGTCATATAAATAGATATTTGTATTGGTAAGAACCTATTCATACATATTATACAGACGGTTTTTCATCACGTATAACAACTAGCTTGTGAAGGTAATACTGCCAGAATAAAACTTAACATCAACCACATTTAAAAAAAACATAAGTAACATTTTTTAAACTGAAAAACCAATCAATTGAAGCCAATTTTAGTGTTGTTTTTGGAAAGAACGTATAAAACCGCTGTTAATACGTGTTCTAGTTCGAGCGTAATCTTAGATCCCATCTTCTGGTTATTCAGCCTTGAGATAAGCTCTTAAGATTATTCACTCTAGTTTTTATTAACTTAAGATAATTGTAGACATATTTTATAAATCCTTCAAACAATTATATAACAAAGACAGCTAATTTTTTTTCACCAAATCCCCCTATCCCTTAGATATATCAGTGATAATAAATAAGGTACTTTTGATAAACGATTATTTGGGTACTCTGATAAAACGTCAAGCTCCACTTATCTGTTTTGCTGGAGACTTAAATCCTCACAAGGAACAGTAAAGTTTGTTTTCCTTTTATTGTTTACCACGTATTTTAAATATACATGTCTTTTAAATTCTACTACTCCATTTGTTAAAATACGAATAACCTGAATTGGTAGTAGGAAATTGTACAGCCTTTTTTTCTAAAGAATAAAGTGGTTTACGTATACGTCTATGAGCAGCAAACGCTTGCGCGACGCGGGGCAGCGATAAACAGTGGCGGTAACCTGTGGATTGCAAAGGGGGGCCGGCCGAAGAGACCAGTTACCGTTAGCCTGGTCTTAAACTGCTCTACGCGTCGAGTCTACGACTGCGTCAACATAGCGAAAAGAAAGTGGGACCGCAGAGGAACATTAGTAATAATTTAAGCTCAGGGTAGTTTCCCTTCAACCCTCCAAGTAAACTTTTTTTTAACATCACTTCAGGGAATGTAGCTTTAAGATGAAAAATAAAATAGAAGGAAGAAAAAAAAAAGTTTTGTCTTGTTTTAGCTTGTGTGTGTGGGTTGTACTTTAATCTAGGTGAAAGATAAGGAGATGGGAGATTATTGCACGGTTGAACTAAAAGCTATTATTTTAAGCCGAGTAAAATGGATTGTAGGTTTATAAGATATTACCAGCTTTTACAAATTTATTTATAATAATTTCAAAGTTTATTTGGATGAAACTTACTTTTTTTTTGTATACGACGTGCGTCAGGTAGGCCTACTGCATAGATTTATTAGAAACCATTAAGAAGATGCAATTTATATACACAAGGTTTTCCCGGATTAAACATTCGAACTTTTGGAAGCAGTAGGGAATCAAAAAACTAACTCAAAATGTTCTTTGGAGATTAACTCGTTTTCACTCCCTTTTCGAGTACAGAGCAAAAAACTAAACAAAAACACATTTTTAAGTATAAAAAGTGAAATAACATTAAAAATATCATTTTTATCAAAAGAACACTTTCGTATAAAAGTTGTGCAACATTAGTTTTTGTATTTGTACAAATTACACCAGTGGTTTATGTCTTGAGACGGTTTAATTGAGAGGAAGTGCACCTAAATTTGCATGGAAGGAGAGTCGAAAACCATTTAGTTAAAACCACCCTCAGTGCATTTGACAGATATCAAATCCTAATATCCCTAACTTCAACATTCCAGTCCAACACAAGACCCTACGGACACGTAAAAATAGTAGATTTGCTCAGAAGAAAGTAAGTGACTGAGGAACTAAGCATTCTCAATCAAACATATGCATTTACTCGCATATCTAATCATAGTAATTGACACATGTCCTATTTACCCTTTTCTCTCTGAAAAATTGAGTTGTGTAGTGAGTGACTGCTCACAATAGTTCCGTTTATAAAATATTAAATATCATGTTTTTTTAAATATATTTCTATGGCATTACATTTTTGAATTTTTTTTAGAATCGCTGTTTCAACGTTATAAGCTATACTCAATTTTAAATTATATTTTCCCCTGAATATTTGAAAACTTATCAAGTAACTTTAAATTTTAGAAGACATTTTTTAACATATCTTAACACAAATTCAATTTTACATAAAGACAAATCGATAATATCATTCCCCTGTGAACAAATATTTGACCCAAAATACTTAGTGGTATTAAATCGTATACAGCGTGTAAACTTTATTTAAATACACTTATATATTTCAATTTTTTGAAACAATTAATAAAACCTAATGCATTAAATAACCAAATGATTGTTCATGAGAATCAAAATAATAGCAGAATCAGGCGTAACACTCAAAATAAACTAGACTTCCGAAGGAAGATGAGGAGATTGGGGTTTAATCCTGGTTGGGTGTATTGAGAGTTGTTTCTCCTAAATGGATATCCACCCTGCCTCCACGCTAATTCAATTACACTTCCTCTAGATTAAACCTTCCTAATCACTAACACATTAGAGTAATCAGTACAAATGCGTATAGCCCAAAAGGGTATTTTGACTCTATGCTAATAAAAAGAATAACTTAATTATATTTTCTTATGATATAAATTAATCTTCTGCTTTATATTTGTGTCAATGGTGATCTTTTAATAAAAGCGAATATAGCATCCTTGTAAAAAAAACTATGTACAACAAATAAATCCGCTGAATCTGAGATACACCCCTTGCTCAAAATCAAAAAACTCTTTATCATAGATATCAAGTTTCAACAAAATCCATTAAGCTATATCGGATTTGTTACCAGGGACAGACAGCAAACATACAAACATAGGGACAAACAAAATAATAAAATACATTTTATTGAGTTCGGACACACTTAAAATGTAAGCTGAGGATTGAACATTTTCACGATTACAATACATTATTTTTATTTAAGTATATTAAAAAATACGCCTCGGTGGCGTAGTTGGCTAACGCGCTAGTCGTGTTTAGCTCGACTGCTGAGGACGGGGAGATCGAGATTCGAATCTTGGTCGGGTGAACTGGGGGGTGGTTTTTCCTAAATGGTTTTCCACTATCGTTCCACGCAAATGCGGGTTCACTCCCTCTAATTCAACCTTCCCAATTCCTAATCCATTAGCGCAATTAGTACTTAAAGCGTATAACCTGAACGGGTAGTAAGACGCGGTGCTAATAATAATAATAATATATTAAAAAATTATTCAAACACCAAATATAACACAGAGGAAAGAAAAATAGCTTAAATAAATAGTCAAAATCCTGCTAAGTATCATATTTACTATACTTGGTACAAAATACAATGATATAAAATGTATTTAAAAAGCACGCGGTCACTTTATTAGGTTTCAGAGTAATGCCAGTTTGATATCAAATTAATTAAAACAAAGTAGACATTTAAACAACAAAAACAAATAAACCAGGAGACTAAAGTTGTTTTCCTCCAAACACGAGTCACTTTCCATTTGAACTATAAGCATATATATTATTTACAATGACGGTGTTGAAGCTTAGTGATAGAACATTTAGGTGAAACCACTTTTAGTACCCACAGGGATTTGAACATAGATCTCTCTCTATCACTATACTCAGTCCGCTTGACATTTAGACAATAAAATGCACATCAGCTAGGATATGTCGGAAGCTGTCACAGGGATGGGTTGTTAATTCTTGACCAGTCTGTACTTTCTCTCGTATTTTACTGTTTCCAGTTTGTGGCCGAGTTCACTTTTTATTCAAGTTATATTTTTCCACTACCGGATTTCTAGGGCCTGTCGTTGCTTCAAACACCAATGTAAAGTAGCCCCATGGCTTCTTTGGTGCTGACTGACAGCTCACAGCTGACTTCTGACAGTCAACATTTAGGTATATACCTACATTTTGACTGTCAGAAGTGACAGCTGCTAAACATATGTTTTTGCAGATTATATGGTTCGGCGTAGGGATACATAATTTGGTCTGGTAACTTTTAAAAGCTGTCAGTCAGCACCAAAGAAGCCATGGGACTACTGTAATTTAACCAAAGACTAGGACAGGCACAGCATCCAGTTCCCGACCGTAAGAGTAAACCTATATTTCCATCAACGGTAAATTTTCGGTCATGCCGGATATTGAACACGTGACCGTTATCTCTGTAGGCAGACAGGCTACCGACTGAGCTAAAGTGTTGGACTTTCTTTCTCATTAAGATTATTTAAACTTGAGCACACACATTCTATCACGACATAATTAATGGCTAGTAAGGTAGAAGAGACCGTTTAATAGAACAATCCCATCGAGTTTCAAAGAGCCATGAGCAGCCACCTCTGAATTATAATTATCGTCCATGAAACGGCAATATGTCTTAACCGACAGTGACTACATTTTACAGGAGACAGAAAAAACTTCTTAGGCGTGTAAAGATCCTATATTTATGTTTATAATTATATTGTTTTATGTTATCTTACGTTCTGTTTTTCATATACAAAATGAAATCATACTAAATTTTATAGTAACACAAATGTATGTGGGTTATGACATTTTGCCACTAAACAAAAATCTACCTGGGGATACGATTATGTTTAGATTAAATATAAAATAGATATACATTTTTTAGGGATACAATATTTTAACATTATGTGTAGTTGTAACCCACAAGTCTAAAGATAGTAAAATCTCAATTTTGTCAAATTTGTGGGTTACGACATATTGCCATTTCATGGACGTTATGATCATGTACCAGACCTGATTTAAAAAAAACCGGCGTATATCCCAATCACGATAATTTTGACCTTTCAATAAAATATAAAATCATACTAAAATCATTCAAGATTTATTCACTTTAAAAATGTATTACATCATTTTGTAATATGTTTTAACATTAGCCTACCTTAACTGTAAATTTTCCAACAAAAACACATTTGTGAGGAATATGAATACGGAACGATTTTTTAGGTACCGTAGCTTTTGAATTGTCGTAAAAGGCAGAATTTGTCGTGAGCTAGCTATATACAGTCCAAATTTATTGGGAAGGGCCTTCTTAGAGCATATACTTTTTTTTACGATCAACAATGACAGCATTTTACTATATTATTAGTGTTTTTATAGGTATTTATAATATTTATAAAAGCTTACAGCTTAAAATCATTTGAGATGATGTATGAACAGGTGAAAGTAGATCTAGAATATTTTCTAGTTGTTTGATAGGCCCTTTCTATGAAAATTGGACTGTAATCAAGCAACACACTTCGCTACAGCCTTGTTCTGTGGCCAAAACATACACTAAGCTCATTCATCCTCTTGAAAACAAGTTGCGCGAGACATTCCTAAATCCATCACTTAATTTCAAACTGTCAGGTCGGACGGCTCGACCCGAAAGCAATCACCCGTGACCGCTTTAGTGGTTGACATCGTTGCCCCCATAGAGAATGACGATATGGCAACGTTGGGTTGAGATCGGGCCTCCGAGCACGAGTTCGCCATTTTGGCGAGGACTAAGAGACATTGTACGAGTCAATGGCAAGGGGGCGAGGGGAAGGAGGATTTGCGATAACGTAATTTTGAACCCTGGACACATGAAAGGATTAACGGGCATTGTAAAAAAAATAGGCGTGGGTGTGTGTGCAGGAGAGGGGGATAGAGGAAGTATGTGGGAGGTGATTATGATACCATGGGGGCATGAACGTTAGCGTCCTTGGGGGGATAGTTTGTAGCGTAATGGGCCCTCCGCAACGGCACAATAAATGGGAAGTACACTTAATAGAGCATTACTGATGTTTTACGATGAACTAACACTACCAATAAAATGGGGTTCATCATCATTTCACCTTAACCTACAGGGCCATCTAATAAAGAAATCGATTGTGGACCTCCCATATAGGCCAATTAAATTGAACCACTTAATCAGGTTTGGTTAATCAATGCAATTTGTTATTTAAAAAGAAAAAGAAAGAAACAGGAAAGCACCAAATTTACTGTTAAACTATATTATAAGACCATCGAGTGGGCTCAAATATGTGTCCTCGATTTGGTGTTTTATAAAATATACGATAGAGAAACAAAGTGAAATACACAGAAAGTTGTGTATTGTACTGTTTCGGAAGCTTTCTGGGTTTGTAAGGATAGACACAGTAATTATTATTTAATGAATTAATATTTGAAGTAAGGGTGATAATCATAATAAATAAACTGGCGTGCAAGTGAAATTAAATAAATGTTAAGACCCAACCGCACAAACTTTCCCATAATGTGTATATTTTAAATACTCAAATTTTTAAGAAAGCATTAATTAGTAAGCTACCCTTAAACCAATTTCCCTCTTCCCCCAAAAAACATGTATACTGTAGCATTATTTGTGGTATCAAACACTCCTTAGATTCTGAAGAAAGACTTTAGATATTCTAAAACTCAAAGATGACACCTAGACACGGGATTTGAGCCAGGGACCTTTGGTTTACTACGCCAATGCTCTTCCCACTGAGCCATACAGAGGTCGTCTTGTGGTCACGGACAGTCTTCACTCATATTCTAAAACAGAGTCATTGATGTACGTGCAGAAAAAAGTCAGCTTCAATTGAGTGATCGAATGATCAAGAGCTATCAAACGATGCAGCCATATTAGACTCGGTAGGGCTTTACCGTGCTATTGGTACAACAAATTGTCCAATTATATACCACAAGATGAATTTAATAACCGTTCTTTATTGTAGCTGATGATTTTCTGCACGTCCATCAATGACTCTGCCTTAAAATATGATTGAGGAATGACCCTGGATCCGGGACGACTCCTGGATAAGTCAGTAGTTAGAGCAGTGGTCCCCAAACTTACCAAGCATAGGGCCACATTAGAATATTGAAAGTGCTAGATGGGCCGGATTGAACACAACACAATACAATCAATACACACACATTATATTTATATATGTATGTATATAAATATATATATATATATAAATATATATATATATATATATNTTGTGAATGTGAGGAATGCCAGGCCTCCACCGTGGTTCGGATTCCACGTTCAACTGTAGGTCCTCCATTTCATCTCACAATCTCCCTAACATTACACATTAGCGTAGGTGCGTATAACCCGAACGGGTAGTAAGACGTGGTGCTAATAATAATACAATTTCGATCTGGATCTCATTTCGATACATGCATAACCTATAACCATAGTTAAATATGGCTAAAGTGTAAGCTGTGCAGCCAAAACATTTACCACCTCGCTCCTCAAACCGGAACCATACCACGGACCAGACCCTCCTCTCAAAAGTTACTTTATGGATCGTGTATAGCGTGGATTTTATATATTGCATTAAGGAGCGCCATAATTTCGATATTCATCATAGATTTTTTTTTATATTCTTTCAAAGTATCCACGAGCAGTAGTTTGGGGACCCCTGGAGAATTGGCATAAAACCTCACGGTATGAGCTCAATTCCCTTGTACATTTGCTATAACCGTAATCTACACCTATAATAGTGACCCTCTTTAATTCATCTTTAAAACTCGTTACAACCATTTACTAAATATTTGTAATATATAAAAATCACTAATCAGTAAACTACCCTTTATTTGTTAGTTATTTATTAAACTCTGAAAAATCAACCATTTACTAAATATTTGTAATATATAAAAATCACTCATCAGTAAACTACCCTTTATTTGTTATTTATTTACTAAACTCTGAAAAATTTCGCGATGTTTTAACCTTTAAAATCTAAGCGTCAATTTGAACCAAATTCTTCTATTCGTGACCAGGGACAGACTTGAGGGACCTGTGACATACAAAAAAGTAAAATACACCTTTTTTT